>CM041788.1:66658991-66912903 GCA_023375725.1 Nephotettix cincticeps
ATGTAAACTTAAATATAAAATCAAAGTGATTGTTTCTACATACATTTAATCTTTAAATACTCTCTTACTTGAATGAATATGCAGGGTGATGATTAAATTTTATGACAACTTTATAACTTTAACTTTAAAATAAAAGCAAATTTGGCACGACCGCAATCACAACCAAATTTGGCATACTGGTAATGGTAAGTTACTTTTTTGCTGTTTGTCACGGGTTACGATATTGCCCGGAGACCAATGGGGAACATGTCGTAGTTCAATATTCCATATATTTCTAAAGTAGTAACGTTAAAACTTCAAAACATTTATACAATTTTAAACAGTAATAACTTCGGACTGAATAAACCTTTTGAGGTTCGGTTCACGGCATTGTTTTTAGTTAAACAAGGCCTTTAATTTGATGTACATATCAACCTACTCTTACCTTAAGACGTTCAACTAACTCCCCGTAAACCGTTCCAATAGGTGACGTCCAATCACCACGAACACAAAAAGGTAGCTTACAATTACCATTAATTATAAGCTAATTTTTTAAGTGGTATCTATTTTCGTAATAAATCTTCTTAAGACTTGACGGAGTCCTTGTATAACTAATACAGTGCCTTATTCAAGCTTCCAACCGCTTAAATTTCCAACCACCACGAGGTCCCCAGCGAGAGGGCGCCGCGACATGTCACGTGATTAGGCTGGGTCTGGTGGTGGAGGGAGATCTCCCGAAGATCCCGCCACATAATACACCCTTTCAGTTAATTAAACCCACCCCTCGACTAACAATTGCAATCTAGAGTTTAAGTGTTTTTCCTAGTTTCAGTCCATTTTCCGATTTTAATTAGGCCTAAGATTTTAGTATCACATTTAAGTGATTTCCTACGAAGACAGAAAATATCTGTGTGGAAATAATTATTGGAATAATTATTACATTACGCATTAGAATTGTGTACGGTGTATTGGTTCTTGTAACCAGATTACAATTTAACTTTGTATCTTTCCTTAGCGTCACAGGGGAGTTGTATCGACCGTTTGTCAGTACATGGATAGTAGCCAACTCTCAAATCATAATCTCTTGGAGACGATTGATTGAACTTCTGCTAGGTGATTGGTTGACTGATCGAATTTTACAATTTAATTTCCTATATAGCAATGCCTGTTATGCAGGCAGGCGTGGCTAGTCCACGTCCGTGTAGTATATCTAGTCGCCACACAGGAATTCCACAGGTATAAAATATTATCCCAAACACACCATAACTTAGCCGATACAAAACTTGCAGTTTATCACCCGGTTTTCAGCTAACCTCCAGACCCAGTGTTGACCTTTTTGAGAAGATCAGAACAGTCCCTGGTTACAAGACACACCTCCACACTATATCGAGTTTCCATAATCCACCGGTCCAACCAGTGACCAAAGCGACTCTGGTACATCTAGGATCTGTGTTGTTTATCTATAAAATACTATTTAAATCAAACGATTCGCGTATTTAACCCTTAATTCCATATGTGAATAATCGATTACCGAACTGGTGGTCTACGACGTTATCATAAAAAGTGAGCAATTTTATAAATATTATGAGAAGGGTCGTGTTGATCGCAAGGCTGAACGCCTACGGCTTAAGTCCGGACAGTGTTATCCGTGGGAGACAGATATTACCATAATTTGGACAGTTACAAGGCCACAGGCCAGCCTTAGGCCAGAGGCCGCCACCGCTCATGTCCGTCAAGATAATCCTCTCATGTCGTCACGTTACCGAATAGGGGTCTTCAAAACTGACAGGACAACAAAGGATAAAGTCACTAACGGAAACACTACTTTGTTAACTACGAAATCCGATTTATAATATTTAATGTAGGACTGTATTATTTCTGTATGTTTGTGGGTTTTTTGTGGCAACTAAACGCGAATAATACTGAACCGACCGGTTTGAAATTTTACACAAAGATAGATATTAAACTCATGTAACTCATAGCCATATTTATTTCCTTAAATTAACCTCGGGCTACGCCCCGTGAACGTCCTAGGTTTTGGTTAACAGTTTCAAATGATATCAACACTAGATTACTTGAATGTCAACAGCTGTGAATACTAAAGTTTGACAGTTCGGGAAGCAGAAGACACAGTTGCTGTGAATATCCTAGGTTTCAATTTTTACAGTTTATAATTTCACCATATGTTTGCACTAATTTTACAGTCCAGGAAGAAGGAGAAAGAAGGTTAATTTTTACAGATAAACTGCTGGATCAAAATAAATGTTGCCGAAAATACTCTACTACGTTAATCCTTAAACCTTTACCTCAAATAAAGCATTTTTTTCCTAATCAAATTTTCATGTTTTAGAATATTTATTTCATGCCGAAGAGTAACCTTTCTCAAACCTTTTTTACTCATGCAAAGTTCGGGTACTTTAGCTAATATTTTATAAATTACTAATATTTGTAAAAGATGCGTTTAAAGTAGTGGTAGAAAGTATTTATGTAAGTAGTAGTGTAGTTGCACTGAGTATTAATTCCCTACTTGGAATATAACCAAACTGACTTATCTGCTTGGAACCCTTCCCTTTAAAAAATATTTTCTTTCTTATATTATACACTTTTGACGATATTTCAGTCACCGCGAACCTGTCGTGAGACGAATGATTTCCCGCCAAATCGCGCGCTCAGCTCAGCTGTTTTATTAGGATACGCAACAGTAACAGCTCCCCTCTGACAGCTGTCGACGACGACGCTCGTTACCTCCACACACGCACGCGCACACACTAACTGCACACACACAATCTGCAGATTTAACACTTATCTTGTTGTTTTATGGCATAGAGTAAGGTTTGGTAAAGTAACGCTAACTATACAGACTGAGGCAAAAATTTAAACGTAAATTAACTGACAAAAGTGGTGATTTTTTGGAGTTACATTACTTTGTCTACTGTCTTATCATTTAAATGTCCACTAAAATTAACTATATGGTCTTTACAACAAAAAATAAATGCATTTACTTCTCTGTAAAAAATAGCTTATATCATGGATATGTCTGAAAGGAATATTTTCAGTTCCTCTTAAGAGCTGTTCTGATAAACCGTAGGCTATGACGTCACTTCTGTTACACTAAAAAATGTCTAACCTCCCTAAAGATCTTAGACATATCTATGTAAAAACGTTATGTCTCATAAAAACCATTGCAAGCATCACTTTAACCAGTTTTAGTATTCATCTCATATAGAGAATGATGAATTGTTTGAAATATTTTCCATATAATCTCAGTTATTGTTGTCAATAATAACGACTAACGAACCTAGCTGTTCAAAATGCAAAGAAATACTAACCAAAAAATTACTTTCGTATGCAAATAAGGAATAGCTGACTTGACAAACTTGAAATATCCCATTTTCTATTTAAAAGCAAACCAGTGGGGTGTGCCATTCTTCAAAGTGTAATCTTAAAATTTAAAGTTTGAACACGTTTATAATAAAATATATAGGAACGTAGGTTTTCCTTTATAATAGAGTGAATGATTTGTTTTATTATTTAGATCCTAATATTTACAACCCTAATATTTAATAATAAATCATAAATAATGTGCTATTAAACTTATTTCCTAATATAGAAAAATAATCTAACCTTTACATACTTAAGAACTTTTTTTGAGATTCCGTACATTGAAATTCCCGAGGAAAACAAAAACCATGAAATATAATACATGATTGAACAGATCGATCGATATGGCACATCGATCCAATTCCCTTATATTACTGTGACCGACTCCCCCTTCGTGATATGCGCCATATCATATTTATTGAGTGGACAATGATCTAGTTTGATTTAGAGCAAATGGAAGGTAATGGAATATTGAACGGGTAGTCTATGAAACCTAATCACTAAATAAGGCGGGAACACGGTCAATACCGCATCTGCTGGGAATGTTAAGGGCTATAACGCCTCACTAAGAATAGGTTGAACTAAGAAAAGGGTGGTAATTATTTTATAATTTTATATTTTTAACCCTCAACGGCCACCATGGTATCGCCATAGGCCAGTGCGGGGAATAGAAGGCAGAAAGGTACTGTAGCAGCGTGAGTCACCTAGGCTAGGTTGAGGTGGCTGCTCATGACCTGGCAGTGGGAGCTAAGCATATCTTAACTAGTTTATGTTACAGTGCGGAAAATACTGTTGGAATCGCTGGAATTGGACTAAATAATACCTTGATTTTATAAAAAAATGTTTAACCAATGAATGCCTTACTGGGTGTGACCCACAGTTTTGAACTAAAGAAAGGAAAATTTTCAATACGAACTACTTAAATTTTTTTGTAAAACATGAAATAGTAATCAAAATTATTCTTTGATTATTATTTAGACTAGGACCAGTCGTCCCAGTCTATTCTGTAATCCAGGTATTTAAAGTCACGAATTGTGGATGGGATAATCAATCTATTGTGTTGATTAACGTCGATTAACTATCGAATACTAAGTCCATTCTCAAATACCTTCCTCATAATTAGACCAGTTCGCAATTCAGAGGCAGTGGTTCGGACACCACGTCAAACTGTAGGTCCCTTAGATATGTCATTGAATGTTGGGTTATTAATTAACAGTTCTGTCTAGGGAAATGCCAGCTTCCGTAAAAAGATTACGACGCAATTATCTTACACTCATTTCTCATTCATTCTTAGATTAAAATACCAACATGGGTATAGGTTGTCATTTCAAATACCAACCTAATCTAATTTAATCTATCTTAACCTAAAATATGTAAACCATATTTTGATTACACTGTCAAATAAGTATTTTTACCTGGGCATGTGGCCGTTTGAGAAACTAAAAAAATTGTACTCGATCAAAAATGTACACTAAAGCCTACGGGTTATGGTTGAGCGTATCACGAATTTCACTCCAATAGTGAGGACTTCGCCACGTCCTCAGTTAGCTCCGTATCTCAGGTTGCTATGTAGTGGATACGTTGTATAGAGTAACCGGTTTACAGGGATATTTCATCCGGTTATCGCTTCAACAGGTCATAGGTTCGAGCTGCACCGAGAACGTGGAATGCATATTACCTACGGCGAAGTTCTGCAATATATTTACATTTTATATGGCGCCAAGAAAAGTCAGCAACCGGTTGCAGTTTCATCTGTCCACGTTACAGTAATTCGTTCAGGTGTTGAAAATCAACGGTGATAGATTTCAAAGACTCACATTTACATTTCACCCGAAGTCGAACGAGTAAATTCAAGTAACTAGTTTTAATCTCAAGAATCAACCGACACTAATTGATTTGTTTCAGCGATGAAATTTGTTCCTACTATTCAAAATGAGGGGAGTGCGCTGGTCTAAGGGTAGAGCGCGGGGCTTTGGTGCCCAAGGTCCCAGGTTCAAATCTCGCCAATCAACAATGGCTTTTCGCTATGTGATAATGCCGCAAGCCACTAGGTCTAGCCTGACGTAATGTGTAAAGCGGTCCCGAGAAATGATCTAGTTAAAAAAAGTCTGAGATGAGAAGGTGGGACATACAAAACCATTCAAAATGAAAAATAGAGGAAATTACACAATAGAATGTTGGACATTGAAGAGCAGGGAGAGTAAGATGCGCTGGGCGATTGATAAGAAGAGAAAGAGAAACAATTTTGAAGGAAATAAACTTTGGGAAACCATAAGACCGATTTGGAAACCAAAGACAATGAGATGATGGGATGGCTCAAGACAATACACAAAACGAGTTGGAGCAAACGTGAAGCTAAGACGCAGAAGACTGGAGAAGCTGGAGAAAAGAGATGTGGGTACGGTCAATACCCTCCTAGGGCTCAGAAAATAGGCCTTTGAGTCAGGGAATGAATTCAATGTACAGATGAAAGATTAAGCTTAACAGAGGCGTAATTTTACAATTAATAACAATTTTATACTTGCACAGTTTACGAAACTTATTCTTAAATATATAATGACGATATCAGGTCATGATGTATGAAGGTGACTACATGATGGTGACAGTTTTGTATGGTACAATAGGACTTATTATCAATATTTATGTCTGGAATGAAAAACCTTAGAAATGAGGAAAGTATTACCATAAAACAATTAAAAACTTTGAGTTGGTATCTAATTTGACATAATTTATTAGTTTAATGGTTTTAAAACGTTCAAAAAGTTTTTACATGCACAATTCCATAGAATTTGTATTTAAAACTGAAATACCCCATGCACGAGAAATGTATGAAAAAATTAAATGATGCTGTAGTAAATTAATTGAAGTTCTTAGACAACTATTCTGTTATACTTAGTTTTTTAATAAAATCTAAATAATATTCACCAAATTTTATTGATTATTTAACACTGCTAAAAACGTTCAATTCAAACGATATCTTCCATTTTTTAATTGATTGTTTAACATCTTCCTAAACACTGTACAGTACTATGGCAAAATTTATGACTCCAAAAACATAATTTACCAAGAGCTGAACAAAAGTAACTTTAACGCCACGATAAATAATTTCAACTCGTTACAGTACTTGAACTTATTTAAAGTTGGCAATGGCGAGAAGCCGCCAGGGAAATCCACTAGAGTTCGCCCTGGTCGCGGAAACGGCCCCATAAAGAACGACCACCTCGCCACCAATTAGGCTCAATTACAATTTACATAGTATAATTAATTGAGCAGTTTGTCAGCTGAGCGAGGTGATGGGCTCGGAACACTTGGCGGGCCGAGGGCCGCCCCCGCGGACACGCTAATGTATTTGACGGATTTGCATTTTTATCGGTTTCGAATGTGCGGGAGAGAATTTCAGTTGTGAGTCTAAAGGACATGCATTGCCTCGTTAGACGATTGTATGCAAAGGTTTGTGTGACAGCGCTGGGAGTAATGGGACTGCAGAAGGAATGCTGTTGGAGACAGTCGATACTTTGAAATTATTACTCTCTGGCACGAATGCGCGATAGTGTTACTGATGTTTGAATTATTAGAAATAATCTGTGCAATAACTAGGCAATACATTCATTTACACGTTTATTTATTACTGTCCACAGATGGTAAAATCAAATGCAAACGCTAATGGATCAACTGTTTCATTTACGTATAGTGAATCCGGGTTTTCTAACAATAAACCCAGTTTACAGCCTTTCAAAATATAAACACAACTGAAGAAACTTGTGTGGTTTGTGTTTATCTTTCACAAAAAGATGTTTTTAGATTAAAAAAAGTAAAGTACCGTGTAACCTTCTGGCCAAGGTCTAATGTTAGAGTTTTCAGGTCGCACTACTGCCTCTAACGTGACCTAACGACTACTTTATGTAGCCGGGACCAACGGCTTAACGTGCCTTCCGAAGCACGGTGGCAGTCTGAGAAATTAAATTTCATGTGTCATGACCGGGAATTGAACTCGGGTTTTTTGGGTGGTAGGCCAGTACTCTACCCACTCAGCTATGACTGCCACTTTTTAGATTAATTTCTCTAATCAAAATAGAAAAGCAGCGTTAAAAAATTGCATCAATTGACAATACAGTTTTTATAGAACGTCAAAGCTTCCTCCATTATTTTTAAAAGATAATAACATTAAACAATCAATTCCTAAACAAAACCTTGTTGTTACAATCGTTATTTCTATGCATAGAATTTGAATTGAGATAGGTTTCGATCTTCTACTTCTATTTTTTAACTTCAGCAGCTTTATATCAATAAAAATCGATATAACTTCATACGCTATTTGTAATTTAAATTTTGTAGCGATTCATCCAGACCGTAATCATGGACAATTGGCTTTAAATATACTAAATTTACCAGGTATAAATGCATACAATTTTAAAGTGTTTGTTTTCCCTTGAACATTTACCCAAGGACATAATTATTTCCACCACTAACATAAGAATTTCAATATGATCAGATCCTATTCAAAATAACTAAATTTGCGGCCCTTCTGCCGTTAACTACTGCATATACGATCCCATATTAGATCAGATGGTATACCAATCATAAGGTAGTCTAAGAGCTGATTACACGATAATGATCACCTGTTTTCCAGTAATCAGCTGACGGACGAACAGCTGATTCACTTGGTTGCATGTAATAAAGGAATCCGCGATCAATCAATATCCCGGAGCGGCCAAATTATAAGGCCGCGATAATCGCTTTGATCAGATTTGCGGCCCCCCGGAGCGTGTAGACTTAAGCCCTTCATTTTCATAAAATAATTTACAAAGAGAGCACTTTATCCCCTCCCCCAGCCCACCTGCTGTGAAATTACGGCTGGAAGTTCTGCACTTCTAAATTAAATGGACCGACTCCCTCATCCGGACCGCTTTGATTAAAAATGTCAATTCGCCAGCTTCGATCAAAATATTTAAAGTGTATACGGTCGGAAAGTTTTTGAACCAATTATAAACTGACAGTTTTAGTTCGTAAAAACGGAACTGGAGTTTTGCAAAAAAAACTGTATGAGCTTTATCATCACGTTTCATATATCAATTAGTTTGAAATATCTTTGAAATAAGAAGCATTATTATAAAGGTTACAATAAATATAGACAGCTGCCGAAGAAAAGTGATTTTTATATTTCGGCAGAAACAAAATATTTGCTGTGACTACTAAAGTCAAATGTCAATTTCTAAATCAACCTATATTAATTCCTCGTCGATCAATTGGTTATATTTGACGACAGAGGCACGACTCGATGGCTTGGTTAGTCAAACATTCACACGATTTCTCTGTCATCCAGGCCGCCAATATCCCAGCTAATAGGTTTCTGTCATGGGCTGTCAGGTTTCGACCTGGCGTTACTAAGTGGCGGTGCATGTTTTACTTTAGGGAATTTGAAATCTTAATTTTTTGTTGTTGTTTTGTTTCATCACTTATTGTCGAATTATTCGATAGTAGTCTAAATTGTATTCCCTTTTGAAACTCACGTCTCACGGGATGTCGGAAAGATTTTTTGTTAACTACGGAATTTTTAAGCATAGAGATGTAAAATTTAGGAGTAGAATCAATTCCACTTAGTAGTATCAGACAAGGTTGGTACTTAAGAAACAAAAATTCAGGCTAGAACTGAGACAAAGATCAAGCCGCTCGGATAATATAATTGCTCTTATCTCCATCCCAGTTAATCATTCAGTTTCATACTGTTGGTAACTGCACATTAATTTATTTTAAGCAACTGGATACTTTATGATAAGCTAATGTAAAATTATTATTAGATTAGTATTGTAGTTGACTGGGTTTAACGAGTGGTTAAACCCAGCCCGTCTTCAAAACTAAGTCGTCGGTTCGAATTTCGAAAGGATCCAATCTGGATCCACCATTTTGTCATTAGACTTTAATGTGTCTTAACAAAAGCTCGAGGTTAGGTATTAATAAGAACGGGGATTGAATCGTTCTCTGCAAAAACGTTTAAAATGCCGAAAAGGTGTAGAAAACACAAAATATTAAATAAAATAAAATTTTGGGATGAATTTTGAGTTGTAAATTCAACACAACTCGATTCATCTAATCTAGCTCAAGTCAACTCAAGTCCGTCCCAACTCCCAACAGACGTCCTCGTAGTCTGTGTACACAAATAGTCTGTGTGCCGCAGTGTTTGTCGGTGATTCGCCGCGGTCCACTGCAGCTGCCATCCGCAGACGGCTGTTTGGATTACAACCCAAGCCGAACGCCACGGTGTGTTGTATCGAGCTGGTTATTGTTTTACTGGAAACGTGTTGTTCAATCTGGGTGGTTTCCCTTCAACTGAAGCAAACCCCCGCGCCCGGATACACACGGACTATTTTTACGAAGTGTCTGTTCGCACGTCCAAATGATCGATTTTCTGAGGGATAAGTCGTTTTTTTAAATCTATTGGCTATAGGCTATAGGCCTAGCAGTCTCTAGTGCTTTCTTTGACCACTTAACCTTTTCAGTAGCGCGTTTCCGTTTACTTGACAACGCTATAAAACGTGAAAGACAAGTGCAATTTATGGCAATGCCAAACAAATGGAAGACAATACCGAACAGTGTACGCCATTACTTCGTGAACATGGAACGTGGTTTCATATTTATTTCAATTCCAACTATGTATGTTGAGTATGCATATATGACAACCTATTAGACTATGACTAAAACATCTAAAGTGAATAATATCGGATTCCTGGATACTAGTTTTTTTTTTAAGAAAGAACGTTTTTTTCTCCGTCCATTCACGCTCGGACCGGACGTGTGCGGTAACGGCACACGTTGACGTGTGAATGGTATCTGCCTACAGACATTGTTAACCAAAAATATAGTAATGAAATTACAAATATTTTCAAACATTTCCTTGATATTCCTCCTTCTTGTTATATAGTCAAATACTATGTCTCCATCTACACTGGTTTATTTGAGCTAGTTAGTTACTAAAATTGCAGCCTGTTCAGGACCAGGTATTTTAAGTATGAATGAGAAATGAGTGTAAGATGATTCAGGCGCGATCTCGTAGTCTTGTTACTGACTAAGGCTGACATGTTCCTTAGACAGGACTGTTAATTAATAGCCCAACAGTCAATTGCATATCTAAGGGGCCTACAGTTTAACGTGGAGTCCGAATCCCTGCCTCTAAATTACGAACTGGTCAAATCATATTTTTAGATAATAATAACAATAATATGTATATTGCGTATCAAAACCACATAATATGGACATCATAATAGAAGGTTTCCAACCATCTCAAGCTGGGAGCTTCTGGAGAACGATATAAGTGGAACTTATTTTAGGCTAGTATTCTGTGTGTCTAAGCAGGACGCAGGTGGTTACGTGAGGGACTCCTCTCCTCTTCCCTTGTCAACGCCGACACCTCAACCCCACACACGTCCCGGAGGACACGAGCGCGCATATTCCTCACCAATCACGACCAGCGCGTCTAATTAGTACGGAGTATTGTGTGCGCGACCAGGTACGAGCCGGTTGGGTTAAAACTGTCTCTTATGCGCGCTCTAAATACCGATGATCTCACTGTTTGTTGTGGCCGCCCGCTGTATGGTAATTGGCTCAGCTTTGAAATACCGAGAGAGAACAAACATTTGGAGCTACAAAAGAATACGTGACGCTTTATTACATGAAATTGAGGATGAGTATACATATACTTACCGATTGTGTTCCCTTTAAAATACTGTATACATAAAAGAGTAAAAAAACCAACTGATATTGTTTACGTTTTGACCAAAGATGGTGACTGGGCCCAATGTTTAATATTTATATAAGCAATGGGTGATTTACAAACTAGTAAAATATAGATTTAGAGACAAGTAACCCAAAAAAATAGTCATCATTTTTAGAAATTACTAAACACTCACGTATACTTTAACAGAAAGTTATATTCGCAAGTGAGTCAAGTGTTGAAAAAATCAAGTGTCCCCTACACTTATTTATTCTCCTATTTATTTCAACTCTTCTTGTTTACCCTTCGGTAAACAATTTGTTTGAAACGAATAATTTCACACATCTTTGTCTATGACAGAAAATGAAGAGTCGAGTAAGATAACAGTTGTAGAATCCGTCACAGCGGGACCGTTACGAGATAACATGAATGACGTCACAGTTGGCCATTGATGGATCCAGAGATTATCTGGTCATTAGAGCTGGCAGTGAATGAGCAGCGGTCGGCCGTGCCTTACAAAGTAGGCACTCAGCGGCGCGCGTCGTGTCGCGTCCTTATCACAACTACAGTTATCGAACATGTGTCGCGATAAGGCGACCCTGTCAGGCGCCGCCACTCCTATGCGAATAATACCTTCCACTATATCACCTACCCTCAGTAACGCTGAAACTAACCATTCGCCCAAACTATTCATACTTAATTTCATTCTAAAATGGCGACCTACCTGTGTAGGTTAAGCCAAGAACGAATCATAAATGAGCTTAGTATGACTGTTGCACAACTTTGGGCTGAAATGTTCCTTAGACGTCTAAGGGACCTAACCTACAAGGATCTAACGTGGTATCCGAACCACAATCTCTGAATTTCGGACTGGTTTAATTGTGAGGATAGTCTTTGCTAATTAAAGTATAGTATTTAACAGTGCGGTCTTTAATTCATACAAGAGAATATCGCATCATCACTTATACAGTAGTTTTTTTATTCTGTTTTGCCAATGGCAGGCTCAGCTTTAGCTATGCAGCCTCGAAGTACGCTATATTTCATGGAATTCCCATCTAAATTTTGTGGCCAACCCTGGGATCGAACCCGTCACCTCTTGCGCCGAAGTCCAAGACGCTAACCGTTAGGCTAGCAGATGCCCAAACTTATAGTTATAATACTGCATACGACGCCACCATCCCACGCAGTAAAAAAGGTTGAAATTATTCAATATCTTTTATTAGGCTTTTCCAACGCGTCTGTGTTTTTAACTACACAACGTTTCTGGAGGTAGAAAAACTCCTCCCGTTTCAAGTGAATACCTAATAATTTACATTACTAATTGAAAGTTTAAGTTACAGATATTAATTAATTATATCGTGTTGCCAATAATACTGTATATTATCTATCATGCACAATACACAAACTATATTGACAACGAAACAAATAACCACAAAAGACCGCTTCTGAGCTAGCGGGGCGACACAGAATAGCGTGCGCTCAGAACGAGGGTTCCTCCACCTCCAAAAACGTTGTGTAGTTAAAAACACAGACGCTTTGGAAAAGTCCAATAAAAAATGTTTATATTTACTTTCCTGTGGTAAATAGGTTAGATCATAGATGTTTTCAGGGGAATGTTTATGAATGTTTTGAATGAATGCCTAAAGGGAATGTTTTCAGTTCATATAAACAGCTGATCTCATTTTTTATATTAAAAATTCAATACAATAGCTCTAGTAGTTTCTATGGAAACCTGTTACATATTTTCCATCTTAAAAATCACCAATGCCCCCCAGAGCTAAGACATATCCTTGTCAATATATTGAATAACCTACAACATATAATATTAAATACCATAAGATAATTGTAACCAACGCCATTTTGAATTTCAAATATTGTGTAGGTTAAGATTGTTTAACAATTAGTATTAAAATTTGTATTTATAAGTATTAAAAGAATAAACTTCATTAAATTCTAAGTCTGTGGTACCGTAAAGTATCCTTATCTCACGCAAGCCAATGTGACCATCCTCGGCTTAGTTCATGGTACATCGCACATGCCCGTAAGCCAAAGTTGATGGGAAAGTTACTTTTATTTTTAAAGGTGAAATCACTTTTCAGTACTATTATGAATACTGCGGCCAGTACAACGTTGGAATAAAATCTTAAAAACTAATATAGACATCTGTTTAAAGAGCTACTTAAACATTTATTTATTACAAATTACTGGACCTGATTTTACTACCGTTACCTGAGTTTATTACTTGCAAAAAAACTAAAATCAATAATATGAAAACTATAACTGAAAGAATATGGAAGTTTTATATAGGGTTTGAATTAAACAGTTCTGAAATGAGCTATTTCCGTACGTTTAATCGTAAAACGGTGAAAATTAAAAATATTTTTCAGTACTTTAAGTTCATTTAACAGTCGCCATGACAGTTTTTGTGTCATTATTGTAGTTTGCGAGTATCTTTAAACCTATATGAATAACAAATATGAAGTTGAATGAGATAGAATAAACAAAATTAGTTTCCACATATTTTTATCCGAAGTAACATAGGATTGAGAGCGTCAGGATGTGTGTAAGGAGCTCGAAGGGAAGGTTAACATCTCGTTCTCACAAGACAGACAGGCGTCAGCGGCAGCAGCAGGTAGAAGAGGCGAGACGCTTGCTGACTCGGGGCCATACGGCGTACAGGCTCCCCCCCCCACCACACCCAACAACAACGAGGGGGGGACCGTTCACCTACCGACGGATGGGTCGTGACATACTACACAAACAATTTATTTATAAGTTGTACATTTCACTTCAACACCAAAGTCGTGCGATAATTGCAAATGCACATCGGTCCTCACAAACTCTTGTTTTCCGCAAAAAAAAACTGCGATTCTAAGCAATATTTTCTTAATTTTTCAGTTTTAGAATGAAATATAAATGTAGAATAAATATTTTTTTAAATTTCAAACATAATCTTGAGAATATTAAATGGTTTCGGTACGTGATGGCTATGATTCAGGTAAAATGCTGTAGGTACGCCATAAATTTATCGATAGTTGTGAGAGATGGTCGGTGGATGTAGTGTTCTCTTGTGTGGATTTACGTCCGCACTATTGAATACTACGTTAATCCACAAATACTATCCTCATTATTAGACCAATTCGTAATTCAGAGTCCGTGGTTCGGATTCCACGTTAAACTGTAGGTCCATTAGTTGCCATCGGCTGTTGGGCTATTAATTAACAGTCCTGTCTAAGGAACTTGTCATCCTTAGTCAGTAACAAGACTACAAAATCGCGCCACAATCATCCTACACTCAATCCTCATTCATACTTGGCTTAAAATACCTACATTGTAGTATGGTTGCCATTTAAATAATCTAATCTAATCCAATCTAATCGATTCACTTGTACATTTTTTTTCAAAGGAGGAAAACTTTAGTGTTTTCCCCAGATATTCTCTATTTCTGTAATTTAGTTCACGGTTTCAGTATTTCTATCGCATAGTAGGCCTACAATATCCTGATAAATGATCTGTTTTACAAACAGACATCAACACCTTCAGAGTCGTCGAAACAACTTAGGAACCGCGAACACCATCAGAGCGCGCTCAACTAAGAGGGGACTTTTAAGCAAATTAGATATCTTGAGGGCATGCCGAGCATCGCGGAGATTATTAATTCTAATCAATGAAATGAAACGCGACCTCCGCAGCCGGGAGCGATTTCAATTTGACACTTCAATTTACATGTAGAGGCGCAAGAGTGCGCCAGTGTCGGCGTCAATGCGCGCCCGCCACCACCGTAGTCATTATACATGTTAAACACCGCTTTTAGCAGCTTTCAGTTCTAATGAGGCGCGCGAGCGAATACCCCGTTCAAATGCACGAGACCCGGTGGGATTTTCGATTTTTCAAAGTCATAAAGTGGATAAATTGATGTAAACCATCCACTGGAATAAAAGAGTTTAGTCCTAGTAATAAATATTTACTCAAGTGGCATGTACCAAAATTAGTGGAACTGTAATTAATTCTAGGAAATCACAATGAGTATTATAGCCAATAAAATTAAGTTTATAATCAGTGGAATGGAGGGGGATCCATTCAATCGCGCGTGATAACAATCGTGCGACAGCATCTATATATGAAAGAAACTGGTCAAAATAAAAATTTCTTTATTTATTTCATTACGCGTTGGAAAAACCCAACTAATTGTTAATTTAATAATTAATAACCAACGCTATCATGGATTTTCAAATCTCTGTTATATTGCATGAGTAGTTGAAGTGCATATTTGAGTCACTAATTATGTATAATGTATTACTCTCAACACTGTCGAGCGTACGAAGCTGATGAAGAAACGCTACAACACATTAGTTTGCACTACAACGCATTTGGATGTTAGATATGAGCTGAAGAGGAGACTACAACCTGATGGGTCACTTGATGGGACATTGGTTCGCTGATCTAAACTATTGGAGACTGACCAGAATTGTTTATGAGAGATACTGTACCTTTGACATCATCTGAAGCTGAGGCACGTCACATACCAAGAAGTAGAAGTATAGTATATGTTTGAATAAAGATACAATTTTAATACATTTAAACACGAGAATTGAATGTTTCATCTGCACCTCAGGACTCCTGAACAGCGTTAGAAATACACTAAATATATCAGCTGTGTTGATGTGTTTGTCCGTTTCTTTCGTCAGATTGTCGTAGAGATGGCGCCAGTGTCGCGCGACGCTAGGCCGAGCCAAATGACCGTCAAGCAAATGTCAGGTGACCGTCTCCGCCATACCAGACCGTTCTGGCATCTCGCTCATTATTTGCAACTCATAAAAGGTACCGAGTCAAAACAGTTTGCATTTTAGAGCGTAAATGAATGGACAACGATAGTTTCGTTCAGCGCCAACCCACCACAAAGTTAAAACATTTTCGGCCTCTGAACTTACTATTAACTACTACAACTAACTACTAATTTATTAAATAAGTATAAGATATAGTATAAGACTGTGAATAATGTAGGCCAGTATATGGGTCCGGTATCGAACTATTACAAAATTTAGTCAAGTTTTTGTTCAGTATCTATCTAGTGTTCAGATTATGAAGCGGATACTATTACTACTAAACCACCTAAACAGTCGGCCTTTAGTTTCACAGTCTTAAATTTCACATTGGTCGTCAGCTAATAAGTTTGCAATAAATGGTATCAGTGGTACACATACTTTCTCCCGGGGAGTCGGATGACCAAATGGGTCAAATTTAAGAAATTTTTGTTTCTACGTGATTTGGATTCAGTAGTTCTTCCTGGTTAATTTGACACCTAATTTACTGAAATAGCATGACTATAAATATATTTAATTAAATAAAACGTAATTCCCACGCAGTTGATTGGGGTTGACTGGAATATTTTCAAACGCGATTATCCGAAAACTTGTTTTTTGTACATATAAGTATCTGTATCTCAGGAGCCATAAGAGATAATTCCATGATTTTTTTAAATTTTGTTCAGAAATAGATAAATAACAAATAGAGCACAGGAAATAAAATTAAAATTACTAGTTACAATTTTATAAATTTTAAATTAAAAAAATTAGTACCAAAAACCTGAAATTTTCAAAAAATCGAAAAGTTTATTTTTAGTTGTGGGGAAATAAATTCCTGTGCTCTGATTATAAATAATGGTTTGTATAATCAGTTAATAAAAAGCTCATGTCAATATCTTTAGTGGTTGCTGAGAATCAGGGATTTAAACATGCACTATTTAACATCCAATTTCTGAAAATAACAACAAGAGAAACAAAATAATTGTTAGAAATTCGTGGGGGGACTAACCTCCACATAATACCAAGCGTTTTTGACTTATTTTGTTGGATGATGTGACCTTACGCTGTATACCAAGTTTCATGGAAAAAGGTTGGGAAATAAGGAAGAAAATGATTCATTGGACTCAGACAATATACTGAGTTTACGGAAATTGAAATTAAACTTTTCTATTGAACAGTTAGACGTAGATTATAATTCAGAATGGTAATTTGTATAGTTTTTAAGCGGGTTTTCATGGTGATAGTCAAATTATACTCTACCTTTATTGTTTTCACATAAAAATATAAACAAAATTTACTTTTGAAATCTCACAACCCATATATTTTGAGATATGTAGGTAGTGTCATTTTTTTACCTTATATAGGACTACAAACCGTATAATTTTCATCAAAATTGTTAGAGCCGTTTTTGAGAGTTTTTCCTTTTACGTGTTTTTTTGGGGGGGGATAGGGGTAAAATATCCTTAAAAATAAAACTTAAAATTTTCGAGATACCGTAGATTGTTACCTACATATCGAATTTCATAAAAATTAGACCAATGGTCTCGTCTTTCGGCACATACCACACAGGTATATCCCACCCACACATAGACATCACTCTTTTAAACACTTTTTCGGTTCAGGGGGCACTAATATTTAGGCTTCTACTCCTACTCACAAACACAGACACACGGACAGACATCACTCTAAAACCACTTTTTTGATAGTAATAATAATGTAATAACTGTAATGGATATATCCACTAGAAACTCAAATTCGATAATGCTAACGAAACCAATTCTTTCTCCTTATACTATCGTATAGGTGGAGAAAGTAAATATTGTATATTTCATCACCAGGATCTTAAGTGTCACTTTTCTATACGAGGCCAAGTTAAACGACCGAGGCGTACGTAGTTCAGATAAGCGAGGATAAAAAAATACACTTTTGGTCCGAATTACAAACTATATTTTTCGTTTAATTTCGCATTATACTAAGCTCAATACTGGAAGTAAAACTAAAATTTTACAATTAATTTGCATGTTATATTCAAACACGTGAGTCGGATTTTTTCATTACATTATTAATAATTTGTTTTCGTTCTGGGTCGGAGAACGCGTCTTCTTTGAAATCATCATGTATGGTAAAAAAACTGTTTTTTAACTAGCAGTAAGCCCGTCCATTGTACGTCATACCGATCATCATACCAAAATGTAAACCTGAAATCCTAAACAAATCAATACAAAGAAAATAAATAAATACCCAGCCTTTTTATTTAGCATTACTTTACAATTAAATAGATTAGAACGTGTATACCATTATTATTATTAGTTATACGTTAAAATAACTTTTTAATGTAGTATGATTTCGAAATGCGTTAAAATCAATGACCAATATAAACTAACTAATATTGATTTGACAGCTGTTTATTTTTATTTCTATTAAATCTTTAAATTACAAAGACAGCTGATTATTAGCAGTAGGTTATTCATTGAAAACTGAATCAAAAAGACGAGTAATATCGCGTAAAAGTGGGGTTTTAAATGCTCGTTATTTACTTTTCAAGGGGCGGTGGGCGATTTAAAGCATTTACAAACCTTCTCTGGAATGTAGAGAACACAAGAAATACGTTTCATTGTTATCAGTTCTCCCGTTTTTACGGAGAAGACGGCGTAAAATGCCTCCTGGAGCGTCGCAAACAGACAAAAATTGAGATAAGACCGGTTTCGGCTTCTCTAACGCACAAATAGTAAAAATAACTAAAAATTAATAATACTGAGCAATGTACAGACATTGCTCTAATTTTATTTATATAGATGAAGGAAAACACGTATCTCAATAAACCGCAGCGACTGTAAATACACACCAACAATGGCCTATCGTTCTGGAGTAGGCATGAGTTATCAGTATTGCGCCGTGTTAGCAGACGGCGCCGGCTCCATAAAACCGGTAACTACGAGTGACAAGGTATTGTCGGGACACGGTTCACTATACGGGTGGAGGGAAATGTTATAAATAAGTCGATGACGGAACCGCTTAACTAGGAGCTGACCGCGGTCGCGGTGCAGCGGGAGACACTGTATCCGACCGATCATTACTTACTCTAAGTAACACAAAAAATTAAAAGGAAAAACGTTCAGAACTCTTAATATATTTGTGAACATCCGGGGTGGCGTACTTGAATCCTCTTGCACCACGAAATACAAGACGTTATCATTTAGGTAGTTAAAAAGTCGAAACAGATCATTTAAAATAAAACAATATTAGTCTTCCATCTACGCGGTTCAACTCGTTAGCAAGTACAGGCAATTGAGTACCTATTATTTTATATTAATTATTGACTTGAAATTTCAAAATACTCGCCATGTCGAAACTGATATGAGGATAACGTAAACTATAAATCGATAGCAAATTACTGTTGCTAGGTGTAAGGCCGTGAAGCCTAACCTAATACTTTTAAGCATTTTGCTTCCCAGGATTGATAAGTAACAACTAGGTTATAGTACCTATCGGTAATTTTTTTATATCCAACAAGTGACTAGTTTTGGAAATATTGTCGACAGCAGATACTGTAACCTTATTAATTAATAGGGTCTAGTAACCTAATCTCTCTATGAAATTTCCTAGAACACATAACCCTTTACTTATGTTGCCTGAAATTAGATTCTCCTGTAATCCATACCCCACATATACATTTACCAGCTAGCGCCGTCAAATACTGCTTTTAAGATATGTAGTCTAAAATTACAATGTCAACATGTTTTCTCAACTTAAAAATATTTGGGAAATCTCATGTTTTTCTGTGTATTTTATTTACTTAGACAAAATACACCACCGTTCGCTTAGGGTCTAAGCGCAATGACCCTTTAAAATTTCACATCACCAGAGCATGCTCACACGACTAGCGTTATAATGTATTGTTGCATAGAAAACAGCAAGGCAGGGCATGCATGCTCTTAGCGGACACTCAGAGGAAATATAGGTTATGTAGACTTGTAACGGTTAACATCGGTTAACTCGTGGTGACATGACATATTGTTCTGTAGATAGCGGTGAACTAACTGCAATTACCGAGAAGTGCATGGGCTGCAGATGTAAATAACACAGAGTATGACGAGATCGCTCTAACAGTGTTGGCAAGCCGCAGGGCGCCGCCTCTTACTCTGTGTCGCGGCCTCGTAGGCTGGGCAATTACCCGAACTATACTTCTTACTCTGTGTCGTGGGCTGTACACGTGCACCGGATACAGGAGGGCTGTTAATTTGCAGTGGGAATCGCTTATTTTGTCAAGTTTGAACACTGGTGACACAAACGTATCGTGTTTTAAATTTTATAACCCGATTGTCACAACCAAATAAGATGCTTAAACCTCTGTTAATAACATTTAACAAAAATCCGGTCATTATTTAGAAAATTCTCACATTATAAACATTTTTTTAAACTTAAACCAGACAACTTAATTCTTCTGAGCATTGTATTCCAACTCAACGTAGGAATACAATGCTGCGGACTGCAGAGTGAAGTTTGGTTATTATAGTTTGGTATTAATAGCATTTAGTTATTGATATCACGTTCCGAGAAGAACTTTTAATGTGGTGTATTCCAGAAACACCTCAAAAAGAAACTAAATCTAAACTGTGTTACTAGTTACCATAACACTTACGTTGTTGTTACTACGTTTCGTTACTCTACAGAGTAAAAAAATTGTTGTTTGAACATTTCCGTACTCTTTGGTGTTTTCACGCTATGTTTGGAAACTGTACGTAACAAAGATTATAATTGAATAATAATAATAATTAATATTAATTAATAATATTAATTAATTATTATTAATTGATTATTATTAATTATTATTATTATATTAATTAATAATAATTAATATTAATAATTGAATATTGAGATAATAATTGAATAATTGAATATTGTGGTAAATTACATTCTACTGATGTTTTTAAAGTCATTTTAAAGTATTAGTAAAATTTTAGCTGAATACTTCACAACATATAAATTCACGAATACCTCAAAACGAATAAGTATGCTTTTAGTTAAATTAAAAATTATTCGTCAAAACATGTCAAACTAATTTTCAGTATCAACTTAACTCAGTATACTTAATTTGACTATTTACGGGTGACACACTGACGCAAATAAATAGCATGAATAGACAATAATTCTTTAATATTATAGTAGAAGTGGTTTCTGTATGTTTGTTTGTTGTGTCAAGTTAACGCAGAACATACTGAACGGACCGGTTAGAAATGTTACACAAAGGCATATTCATTTCCTTCAAACTAATGCAACTGATTACATAGGCATAACATTTCTTGAATGTAAACAGCTGTGAACACAAAAATTTGACTGTTCGGGAAGAAAAAGGAAGAGCTGCCGTGACCGTCCTTCGTATCAATATGTACGTTTTCTAATGTCAACATCTGTTTACACTACATTTTGTCAGTTCGGGAAGATGAAGAAAGAAAGTTCATTTTTACAGATAAACTGCTGGATCGAAATTAGTGATCGATTTATTAGTTCGAAATAGTGGAATGGTAGATTTTAAGTTTTCTCCCAATGCCCCCATTACGTTATTCCTTATCCTTTCCCAATATCTGACAGGGTTTTCTTTGTAATATTTTAGATACTCGTGTTTTGTCCTTTTGTAAATAATAAAAAACTATTTGACAATAATTTAAATGTTTAAATTCACCTCTCACCCTTTTTACCTGTGCGAAGAACGGGTACTTTGGTTAGTAGCAATATAAAAATCCAACTTGGAATTTTGAAAACTCGTTAAACTAGTTTACATTTTTGCATCGTTAAAAACTATAAAAAAGTTATTTTAAATTCTATGCTCATGTTATCAAGTATTCTCAAAATTTTATTTACCTTCCGATTGTTCTCGACAACGTCCTTGCTACAAATAATATATTTTATTTTCGTAAACTAGGAATCTAATACATTATCATCAATGGTGCTTATCCCTAGAAAAGAATTTGGTCTTTAAATTGTCTCCCTTCTAACAAAAGCACAGATCGAACACTAAATCTACTTATTTATTTTGAGAGCGCGTCGTTAGACGAGATCGTATCAATGACGGAAACATGGACGACTTTGGGTGAGACCGGGCCGAAATAGTAAAATCAATCAGTTTAGTTTAAATTTGAAAATTTTTCACTCTCAAAAAATAAAGAGGTTCTAAAACTTTCACATATAGGAACATAAAAAATAGTTTACGAAATCAAATTATTTTTTGGCTAAATTTAAAATCGTTTAACTACGAAAATAACGTTTACACTTAACTACGACAGTCGTTTTAAAATTGCTGGTTTCTTGGGGGTTTTCTGAAAAATTGAATAAAACTAGGAATACAATTCTAATAAAACTAAAATAATCTTTGAATAAAACTAATTAAGAGATCTATTTTTATTTTTAAACGTTTGGTATGACAGTATTGCAGCGTTTTCTACATTGTGGCCTTCAACGGACATATTGTATATTGTGCGACTGGATATGAATCGTGGGAGGTATCAAAGACCGATAAATAGTTAGTCTCAGATGTTTTAAATAAAATAAGTATAAACAAAATAGTATAAAACTTAAATATCAAGAAGTAATTAGGGTACTTTTTATAGCTTTTTGTAAAATTAGGACTTAAGTCCTAAAAAAATAGTACTTTTAGTGCTCTACACGGGCCCAATGTAATGCTATTGTTTGAATTTCGAAAACTAATGACAACACCGCATGTTGCATTGGAATTGTGCTGTTCAGTATCAATAAGTGTTTTAAAAAATCACTTTTGAACAATTTAGCGCGCTTTATATGCTACTGGTTTGGTTTAAACAGTTAATAAACTAATTTTAAAATATAATGAAAAATATACATTATTTTAAGAACGTTTTATTAAAGCGAAAAAGGATTCTTTGGAGAATCCATGGACATTCATCATTGAATTGTTTGTAAAAAATCCGCACGGACCAAGGGTAGACGTTTAATTGATTGTCTCTGATTTGTGGACGCTCGTCGCGTGCAGCCTTCCTGGACGTAAATCACGCGATTTGGTTTTATTCACTGTTACAAAGTCAGCTATTGATAATTGAATCGGACGAATAATTTGTTAAATATTATTCTTCCAAGTTATTACTAAAAAACTGGGCGAAAACGTCTCGTTTTAAAGCGCGCGGCCGCAGGACGAAAAACCATTTTCAAGTTTTCGTTGTCACTTAATATCTTTAAATAATATAATAAATATCTTATAATAATTGAATAGTGACTCAATTAATATAATTTGACTTGCTTTTAATTTCCAGATAGATAAAGTTTTTGTAAAATTTATACGTTCCCGATCACTTGTTTTTCAGCTCTATGAGTTATTTATATAGTTTTTGGATTTGGTGTATCCAATAAATATAATGGATTCAATTTGAAATTCAGAATTTTTTCTTTTAATTACTATCCTTATTGTTTTACTATTTTAAATTTAATCAACAAAATACCGTGAATACTTGAGAGAAAAGGCAAAAATTGAGCTATTTTTGATATAATAAATTAAATAATTTTGTATTTATTGTTTTTCATATTTTTTATTTTCTTTGAAAGCAATTGTTAAATGTTCATACAGAGGCGGTGGATTGGGCTTAAATACTACAATAGTTACGTTACAATTACCTACAATTGATTAGATCCGAAAGATTATCTATCAAAGTTTTTATATCCTGTGTTTGGCAATCCTGATGAATTTTAATATATGATTTGTGTATTATTTTTTAAGTCACATCTTGACTGCATCGAGAGAAAGTCAAAAACTAAATAACGTTACAAAACTACTTTGGCACAGGTAAAGAATAAGTTTAGGGGGTAATTATGTCTGGGAAATATTTGAGTGGCAGCCTTGATAAGCTCTCATACCGAGTTATAAGATATGTATCAAATTTTGAACATGATTTAGGTTAAAAAAATTATGGATTTTAGTGAAGCAGTACAAAACGAATTAGTTACATAAAACAATGCTTACTTTACATATCTAAAAGATCGAGTGCACAAGCATACATTAATACTGTGGTGTCAGTTAACCAAATTACGAAATATCCGAACACTTCTGTGGCATATTTTTTTTGCGAAATTAGTATTAGTTTTTCCGCATTAAGAGAACTTTTAAATCATAACGCTTAAAGTAATTTTTAGTTGTTAAATTTTACTATACAATACAATATTTATTTATAAACTATACCACTCTGTTGTAAACATATTTAACCATAGTGTTTACAGATTTTTAATAAAGCACTTTTTAAGCCATAATAGCCTATAGTTTTCTTTTACGTACAAGAATATCTATACTAAAGTTAACTCCGATCAATTATTTTTTCAGGAATTTATGGACTTTCAAATCGTAAACAATATTTGAGTTTAATTGTCCGAACCACCTCCGTTCACAATCAGTTCATACTCAGATAATCAGCTGGATTCATAATTTCCTTCCCTATTATTAAGGAGAATATCTCTCAGGAATTTTTGAAATTCTTCCTGAGCGTCGGAGAACTGTATAAGATAAACGACTTACTACTGAGGATTGTTTAAATAGATGAACTATTCGTCTGCTTTCCTACAACAGCGCAGTTTGCACAGATACTCGCCAGCTTATTCCAAAATACCTGGCAAAGGTACAGTAAATGGCTGCCGTATGTTGCGATAGCGTGCACGTACGCACTACAAGTTGTCGATGACGTCACTATGTGGTCAAGTCCGCTCTGTAGCGGTCCAGTTATACGTTTACGGACTAACCTCAACAATGGCTTTTTGTTCCAAAACTGTTTGTTGGACCCAATTGACCACTCACTGGACGCGTTGGCCTTTAATGACTGAATGCATCGGTGTTTTGTATAGCTATTCTGGACGATAAGGTGTTATAGATTGTGTGTTCCGAAATTTAAAGGAAAATTATCCATAAAATATATAATGATCTAACACTATGTACAGTTTACATAATGTCGTTAGAAATAGTTTCACTCCTAATAAATAAATACGAGAAAATCAAACTAATAATATTAATTTATTTTGTTGGAATACTCTTCAGTAATTTAAAATGTACGAAAACACTTTTAAATGTAAAGTTAATTTCTAATAGTGTATGGACATTAAATTGTCAATTCTCCTTTTTTTGGAATTTACAATATCTAACGATATCAATACCGTAAAAAATGTTTAGTAAAAACGGTAGCTTTTCCTAATTTGTTTGTGAAAACTCCAACTTACGTGTTTTATGCACAATTTTTTCCAGTGTTCACGGGGGCTGTATATTTTATGAGCAGAATGAAAATAGCCTACAGGGAAAAAAGAGTTTAACACCTACTTAGAAAATATTTGGAATTTTTTTAACATACAGTATTGGTTTAAGTTTCAACCATATAATTTTAAGTTGTAGTTTTATTTACATGCTAAAAGTATATTTATGAATTCCTTTGGCAACTCCAAAGAAATTTCAATTCAATTTGGTAATTTAACAAAAACGCCAGCCTATACGAATTTTAAATTTTACAGGACATGCATTCTAATTCCTAAGTAAACTACAAAGTACAAAGTTTATCGGTAACTGAATATTGGGGTTTAGCCCTATGAGAACAACGTTTATTTCCTAATTTCAGTCCTGGCGTTGATTTAAAGTTAATGTCAATAAGAATTAAAACCCGTTATGGTTATGGAAGCCTTTAAACAATTAAACAAGAGTAAAATACTGACACTTTTTATAGCCTAAAGTGTCTGTCAATCCTCATGCAATTCTAATGGTTGTATTGCGAATTATTTACAATTTTTGAAGCCTCGTGTTGACTCGCATAGGGAATAACTGAAAACGCAAAATATAGCATGTTTTATACATATAAAAG
The DNA here is from genome assembly GCA_023375725.1 of Nephotettix cincticeps. Lineage (NCBI taxonomy): Eukaryota > Metazoa > Arthropoda > Insecta > Hemiptera > Cicadellidae > Nephotettix > Nephotettix cincticeps. The sequence continues at coordinate 66,684,719 of CM041788.1, forward strand.
GATTTACAAGACATCAGGTAATTATTTTATTATAATTTATATTCTATACATTTCGTGACTATAAGAAGTCAAGTAAGTCATAAATAACGAATTGTTACTTTGTTTATTCCTTGATATAAATTCTTAAAAGTAAATAACAAATTTAATTCATATTTGTTTAGATAAAAACCATTTAACACATCAATTAATTAACAATTCATTTAACAATTTAATGGTTGTGCATTAAGATGGATAAGCAAGTTGATAGTCACACTACTTTTACGACATAAAAATGTTTAAATTAAATTAATGCTGAGAAACCCATTGTACAATAAGACTTCGGTTCGATGAAAGTTTAATGGTGTTCAGTAAATTAATATTTAACTGTCAAAACTAGTTTTGATGAAACTTTAACTTAGCTGATTTTAAATTAAACTATTAAGAAGTGTAGAATAAAGTATAATGACATAAAACAGTCTCTCTATGATTAAGTTATTTATTTGTGTAAGTTTTTTACTGTTAGCAAAGTAGTATAGACATCAACTCGCACATTACCTGTCTACCTGTCCTATACCCCGAATTTCACATAGTTTTATTGGACTATAGTTCTATATAGAAACCCAAAAAACAGCTTACAAGACTCAAAAATTAAATACGTCAACAAATGTCTACGTAAATATTAATTGTGAGTTTATGCGCCGAAAAAGGAATAGACGTAGACACCATTTTATAATTCACCTTAAAATTACCCTTTTTCATTATTTCACTCAAACAAAAGATGCTATTCCAATAACATATTGATAAAGCAAAGTATATGTAAACAACTCCGTTGCTCAGTCTGAACTCACTCATAATACCAGACAAAAAATATGTTCAGCCAAACATGTACTTTAGTTAATTGGTCCCAGGTATTTCTGCTCACCTGTTTTAAGCAAACAAATTTTACACAGAGCTAATGGCGGGAAACATATTTCATTAGCACACAGTCTATTTCAGAATAAAATGACGAAACATAGCACCGTGATAAATTCAGAAATATATCAGCAACATGTTAACTGTAAACAAGAAATATCACTTTACAGACAGGGAAATTCTTTGATCGTTCAATTTCAGCAAAATTTCCATAGGGAAGGTTATTAACGTATATTTTTGGAATCTTGGTACTGTATTTAGCTTCATGTGGTTGAGATCCATACATTTATGCTAAAAAACTATTTTTTTGTGTTCCTAACAGCAGAATATCTGCATTCTTCCCCATGTTAATCTTATGGGGAATAGGCAAACTCTTATTTATTACAGATATTGAGAAAACCTGTTGTATATTATTATTGATTTGGAAATTCGCTGAGTACGACAGGGCTATTTATAGTTGAATTCAATTTGAAAATAAGAAAATAAATAGCGTACTATGCTAAAACCCTAAAAAACCCAGCCAGGGTTAAAAATCGAGCATTTCAGTTTTTGAAGTCCGAACGCTAAGCCACAGAGACCGTTCTCGGTCGGATGTTTGGATTCCTTTTTGTTTAGTAATCATAAATTACTATTTTACATCTTTGTCTAATATTGAAGAAGATAATAATAACAATATACGAGTACGAAAATAATAGAATTGAATCAAATGTTTCTAATAATATGACACTTTTGGTTTAGTGAGGATGCAAAGAAAGAATTAGAAATATTCTGTATTTTAACTTCTCACAGTTAGCTTCAATACCCTTTAGTTAATAGTTTATATACTTAATTTTGAGGTTCTTCATTTATTTGACCCCTATTATTTTTTACTAGAACACATTTAGACTTACTCAACACTTGTTACAAAAAAATCAAATGTTTACACACAGCTGTTTAAAAACATATTTTAGATACTTAAACATGTTATTAAATTTAGTGTTAAAACAAATTTACAGAAAACTAAACATTTTACTGGACATGGGGCCTAATTATTTTTGACGGGGAAATATTTACCTAAAATAAAAAAAATCTGCAGAGACGATTACGAGATTTTTTATACAACCACGATACGAATTTTTCGCTTGTTTCGCAGAATGTATTTTATCACGGATGAATTGTTTAGTTGCAGTTCAGTCTGTGAGAAACGAGAGTCGTCCGCACGGCCGAGGACTTGGCAAACAGTTTTAGTTTTACTCCAGCATTGATCTACGCCACGGCGCGACCGGATCGCATGCGGCCGCTTGATGTACGCTGTCACCGCCCGATATCACGACTATGTCTACCTTGTTTTATGTTTATTTCACTTTCTATGGATATTGCTCTGTTGAATCTCGGCCGATCGTTCCGTCCAACATTTTTACTTTCTCCCCTTATACATAGTATATAGAGAAAGTATTGTTTTCATCAAAATTTTCGAATTTGAGTTGAGAGATAAACGTTTTGGGGTCCCCTGAATCCAAAAAAGTGGGTTTCGACGTGATGTCTGTCCGTCCGTGTGTCTGTCTGTGTGTGTGTCTGGATGTGTACAGAGCCACAGCCTACCCCGTTGGTCCGATTTAGATGAAATTTGGCACGTATGTATATATTTACCGTATCTCCAGGCCTTTTTCATTTTTGAATTTGAACTAAGAACCCTTAAAAAGTAAAAATCCAAATTTCTCAAAACGGCTTTAACGATTTTGATCAAAATTTGATAGTTTATAATTCGACACCACCTGCATGTCTGTAAAAATGACGGCTGAAAAGTTATGGGCTTTAAATTGTAAAAAAATCTCTAACTTGACTGGCACCATTGAAATCAGCTTATAAAACTATACAAATAAGTTGAATTATTTTTCTACGACTAACGGTTCCAGAGGAAATTTAAATGTACTGTCCATGACAAACACAGTACGTTGTCTGAAAGCACCCAATGTTATTCTTATGGAGAATATTATCAATTTCTTCCTTATTTTCCAACCGTTTTCCACGAAACATGATATGGAGCGTAAGGTCAACAAAACCAACTCAAGAAAGCTTGGTAATACCGGGGGGGAGGGGTTTCAGAAATTGTATGATTATTTTTGAAACAGTAAATTATTAAATGATATTTAGATAAACTTAGAAGAACATGATAGTTTTATTACACATTTTGTCTTTTTTAAATCTACTTAAGAGAGAAAGTATGTGTCAATCCACTGATACCGTTTATTTCCTTTCGGTTTCAGTAAGACTTTTTTAACCCTTAGCTCTTTTAGTGAACTTCTTGTTTGCGCACTTAGTCTTATAAACAGCTGTGTACCGAAACCGTTCAGCAATTGACACATCGCAATTTATTTCAAATGGCAGTGATTTGCGGAAACTTGTGGAAAATCGTAACTTTTCACTCTTTGAGCCAGGAGCTACTATTTTAAGCAATAAGAGCATTTAACGTGTTTGAACATTATTTATTCTTTTATTGTTATTATTATTAGGCTAGGTAGGCGTACAACAGGGCACAGTACGTGAACAACGACACTCTCCGTTAAACACCTACACGCAGTTCCCGGACTAGTAATGTAATAAACTACTGAGTATTACTCGTATTTGACACACTGGCACACTCTGGTGTACGTATTTTAAATTATCGTAATGAATAAATGCATTAGCGAACGTAGGTAGTTTATATGTAGCATATTTTTTACTCGATGGAACCCTACTTAATAACTAAGTTTATTCATGATTTGAATTAAATTTTAAATGAAAATAACTCGAAAAAGATTATTCCGATAAAATCCATAGTTATTTATTTTGATTATTTTGATTAAAAACGTGGCCATCTAAACTTGTTGGTCCTTCAATAAACTGATCAGTACAAAGGTAGTTGGTGCATAAGTAGTTCACAATTAATTTATAACTGGACCACTTGGCTAATTAAGGTAATATAAACCTTTTTACTAAAATACATGAACTTAAAACTTATGTATGGTATTAAAAATCATTGCAATCTAATTTAATTTTTTATTACTTTAAAATATGCATTTTAAATCCGATTTACTTGAACTAGAAATACATTTTCCACATATTAAGCAAACATTTACTCTAAAAAAGACCAATAGTTTTGACCTGATTTAAGTACGCTACAATTAGTTAAAATTAAGTTTAAAAATTCCTTTAATACTTTTCTTTTTCGGATTTTACAACAATCATTAAAAGCTGTTGTATAAAATGAATTATTTTTCGTCGACGTGATCGTTTCAGCTGACAGTTATACTAAACCATAGTCCATAAAGTTTAGAACTTCAACTATAAAATCAGATTTTCGTTCAAACTAATAAAATACTATAAATATCGAATCCTTAAAATAAAAAAACATAATCCAACTCAATTCATAGCACAAAAAACTTTTTAGACTGAAACAAAAGTTTTAATTTACTTACTTATTTTGTAACGAAGGCTTAAAATAAACAAAAACATAAAACATCCACACGTAAATAAAATAGCGATGAAACCATTGGGGGCAAAGCGTACAAATGATGTGAGGATATAAGAAATTATTTACGTTCGTAAACTATAGAGAGACGGACGAGTATACTCCCAACAGCAGGGACGCGCATCGGCGGCGCACTGACGGACTAGTGAAGGTACTAACCCCCCCCCCATGGCCCCCACCCACACACACAAGCGCCTCGGTACACCCGCCAGGGTACCGCCAATCAAGGAGCGAGCGGAGGAGGTGGTAATTCGCCTAATCATTTGAAATTGAAGTTCTTACATCAGAAATAACACGTCTAAATTCCATTGAGAGAACTAAAGCTGTTTCCAACGCCAAACCAGTTCAAACCTTGGTCTTGTTACTTTATAGATTTTACCTTTTGGCAGATTCGTAATTAATTAATAGCCCGATCAAAATTACTCAGTTATTCAATATGTCTTATTGTTCTTTTTACAATACCTATGTGTTTTTAACTTCACAACGTTTCTGGAGGTGGAGAAACTCCTCCGTTATCAAGTGATTACCTAATAACTTACATTAAAAATTTAAAGTTAAAGTTAAAGATATTATTAACATCATCTTGTCAACAATACTACAGGATACTTATTCACAATACAAAACCGCTAGCGGGACGACACAAGATAGCGTGCGCTCAGAACAAGGCTTAGAGTACTACTGTATATTATTTGTTGCCATTTTGGAGGCCTAACTGTCAAAATTAAACATCAGTAAGTGCTCCAACTCCCGTTCTGAGCGCACGCTGTCTTGTGTCGCCCGCTAGCTCGGAGGCGGAGTGTTGTGGTTATTTTTTTGTATTATCAATATAAGTTTTGTATTGTGAATAATAGCTAAACATAGTATTATTTACAGCATTATATAATCATCGTATGTAACTTAAACTTTTAATTTTCATGTAAATTATTAGGTAATCACTTGAAAATGGGAGTAGTTTCTTTACCTCCAGAAACGATCATGGGGGGCAATGCCTCACCAGACCTCTTTTGAATTGTATAACCAATCTTACCAGTTCTGTTATAATTTTTTATTGGACACAGATATTTTGATGGGTTTTTGCTGTGGTATTATATTAGTTTTAAGTCTTTTTCTCCATTTTTAAGCTGTATTGTGACAAAAACTAGAACACCAACTCTCTGTCCCCCCAACTTGTAACCTCTAACACCGCCCATGGAAACGATGTGTAGTTAAAAAATACAGACGCGTTAGAAAAGTATAATAAAGGATATTGAATAATTAATAACCAACGAAATTATGAATTTTAAAGATGTTGGGTTTTAAAACATGGTTGGTTGGTAAAGATTGGGTTAAAGATGTTGGGTACTGACGAAAACAATCTGATATGGCAGTTTCGTTTAGTATCACAGTTAGTATACAGAAAATGAAAGTGTGATACATATAATAGATTTGTTAATAAAAAAACTAAATATTTCTTTTTATTATTACAAACGATTCAAATTATAGAGGTATATCATAATACGATATAACAAAATTGATATGATTTTTTTACGATGTGTGTTTATACATAACTGAACAATATATAAGTAAACATAATAGTTTAACATAAAACTAAAATATCGTCTGTAAAACAAATGAAAAAATTGTAAATAGAATGTTAATATTGTAAAGACATTATTATCATTATAATTGAAATTTACAAAATCGAAATGTTTATTGAATAAATAATAACAGAAAAATATACCATGTCAAATATAAATAGTTTGTTCTATTATTGAAACAAATTTCTATAAATACAAGACATATTCCTTGCATTTATTGTTACACTAACATATATCTCGTAAAAAAACTTAAATGTTTAAATAAAATTACCCATAACTGTTACTGATAAAAAATAACATATGTCGAATATAATAGTAACTATTATTATGATATAATTTATTTTACAAAAAAGAAATAAAAATGTTATAACTGGATATTACTGTATAAATATAATTTTCTTTTTATTAAAAAATAGGTTATTTTTCGTGATAATGTAACATATGGAACAATTTTTTTTTTCTGTTAATTTTAAAAGGACAATTTAATGTGTAAAAAGCTTTAGAACAGCTTTTTTTTCATATAACACTTAACATATGTATTATAGCATCCTTTACAAAATTAGTATACTCCTTTTTTTTAATTGTATATTATGACTCATAGAAAAAAGAAATAATGAATCTTTAACTTACAAGATTATTAACTGTTTGATATTACTGTAATTTTAAATTATTATATGACTAGCATTAAGCCCGTCCTTTGTACGGATTGCAGGATTCAGATTAAAGAAGAAAGATCGTCATACCAAAATGTAAACCTGAAATCCTAAACAAATCAAAACAAAGAAAATAAATCAATACCCAGCTTTATTATTTAGCATTACTTTACAATTAATTAGATTATAACATGTATACCATTATTAATATTTGTTATACGTTAAAATAACTTTTTAATATAGTATGATTTCGAAATGGGTTTAAAATCAATGACCAATATAAACTAACTAATATTGATTTGACAGCTGTTTGTTTTTATTTCTATTAAATCTTTAAACTACAAAGACAGCTGGTTATTATCAGTAGGTTATTCATTGAAAACTGAATCAAAATGCGAGTAATATCGCGTAAAAGTGGGTTTTTAAATGATCGTTATTTACTTTTCAAGGGGCGGCGGGCAATTTCAAGCATTTATAAACCTTCTCTGGAATGTAGAGAATAGATGAAATAAGTTTCATTGTTATCAGTTTTCCCGTTTTTTCGGAGAAGACGGCGTAAAATGCCTCCTGGATCGTCACAGACAAACAGACAAAAATTGAGATAAGACCGGTTTCGGCTTCTCTAACATACGAAAAGTAAAAATAACTAAAAAATGAATAATTCTGAGCAATTTACATACAAAACTCTAATTTTATTTATATAGATTTATAAAAGGTCTGGATACTCCCTGGTAATACCAAATTTAAGTTGGAGAATTGAAATTATGTAACCGACAAATAATATGTTTATAGTTAGAACATTAAAATCTGAGCAATGAAGTAAAGTGTGGCAAAGCTGAGCCATTATCAGAGGTGACCTTGGACGTATGAGCGAGTGTGTCTTATCTAGAGGAAGGTGTAAAGCAAGGCACTGTTACACCGCTAGGCTGCATGTGTAGCTCATAGAGCTGTGCTCTTGAACCATTAATATAATTCAGACCATAACACTCCCCGGAACAGAGCTCTGAGTCATTCATACTTCAAACTTTAAATATTCCTCTTTTTATACAGGAGTTCAACGGGGTTTAGAATTTTAAAACATACTATATCAAGGAACCGATATAACTGAGTAGCTTTTAAGAGAATTTGATTCATGCTGGCATGTTACGTTTTTACATTTTACGTTTTTACGTTTACGTTTAACGTTTTTACATTATGGGTGAAAAATGTTTAAACACTCGGCTGAAGATGGAGGAAAAGTGTTAAGCTATTATTTAAACTTACAGGCATAACCTAAATGATTGAAGTGAACGTACCAGCATGAAGAAAGTTTTTTCCTGTTTTTGACTTCGTTTACTGTGCATTGCTACCATAATTTATTATTTATTGCGTTCATAAACAGAGGTTTTCGTATCCTCTGTAACATTCGTTTTATCTTTCTTAGGGAATGGTATTTCGTTAAACCGATCCGGATTTTGCCATGGGGAACACCCACTTTCCTAACACATAGGATGTATTTATAGCCATACACACGTTAAACCTTAAATAAAAAGCGTAACCTTTCACTGGTCACTGCAATTTTAGCAAAAATATAATTTTTCTTTTTTCCTGTGAAGTATTTTCATTAGCATTGTAGTTTAAACGTTGTTTCTGCAACAAATAGAGATCCATTCGAGTTCACGAAACATAGCATGAAAGAATAAAATTTAAATTATTTAAATGGTATTTTATCACGCATGGCAAGGCTAGAAGTTTTTTAAAAAGTGCAGATAAAATTGAGATACATTGAACAAATGTGTTGTTTACAAAATTATTTTACAAGTAGTCGTCTAAAATATTGTTCCATAGGTCTATTCAAATAATGTAATAAATCAATTTGTTTGGATCACTATTTTTTACAACTTTTACATTTCTGTATAGTTACACTAAACTCCGAATAAAATTCGAACACTAGAATTGTGGTAGTATTTTTGAAATATCAAAATTAAAATTATTTAATATTTCAATTATTTGAGAGGTATACCAAGACGAAAATAAATGCAATTTAAGTAATGCAAATGTCAGCGGTGTGGAAAACGAAGGCATTTCCCAGATTAAGAAATGAATGGATTTGATGTGGACAGATGTCGATGACGTCACTCACTTGCCGGCCGATGTGCGCTCAGCATGAAATATTGCTGAGGGAATTATTCGTATTCAAGACGGACTGATATTGGATAATAAATGGTCAACTGTATTAGTTTACATTATATTTACCAATTATCTAATATGAATAATTTAATTTCTACCTATTTTAGCACACGAATATTCAAACAATTTATGGTAAAAATATTACAACTATTTGTTACTTGAAAACTATCAGAAATTAAAATACAGGTTATGGTCGTAAGTATTGCAAATATATTTTGCAAATATATTTAATTAGGGTTACCCGCCGCGCCTTGCAGTGATGTACAAAACGGATATATTCAGTTTAGGTTCGCTGGCGAATATAATACATACAGTAATATAACTATTATTACCTTTCAGAATTTATGGCAATCCAGGTATATTAAGCCAAATTTGAGTGTATTGATATGGACTTGAAATATTAAAACATATATGAAAAATTGAAACAGACTATTAATCATCTTACACCAAAGTACCTTTGATAAATTTACAGCCCGGTAAATACACACTTTCGTACGTACACGCACACACACGAAATCAAATTTTCAATAATAATACACAATATCAACCTTTGATACATTTCAGATAGCAAAAGCAAAAAATATACAACAGCTGATTATTATAATAAAACATAATTTGTATGTATAAACTTTGTTAATTTTTTAATTTGGCCAACAAATATACATTTGATTTTTATAATTGTAAAACATAATCCCCAAAATCTGCACTGAGAAAAATTCTATTCATACAGTAATTAGATACTATTAAGTACTATTGTATGCTTGCTTCTTTGGCTTGCTCAATGGTTCAAATAAAAACAGCTGCTGTTTTTACACCTTAAGACAACATATGTTGGAGTCCAAAACAAAATGTTTCCGTATAAGATTAACGTGGGATCTTTGAAGGTGTAACTATTAGACTTTCCTATTTTAGGCCTAAATAACCTGTATACAAAATTTCAACCTCCTAAGTAATTGGGAAGTGGGAGAATTAGTTATTAGCTACGAGTGAGGGCTCCACTGCAATCCCAATTACGCCTACAAATGCCGTCAACACAGCTGTGATTGTGAAAATTGCAAAATCAAGATGGAAGAAACTCTTTCATCTGTAAAATTTGTGAACGAAAAATCATTAATTTATAATAACCGAAAACATTACTAAACAGATCACATCCAGGAAAATAGTAGGTCTATTCACTAAGAATTTCACACTGATAACTACTTTTAATTAAAATTATAATAATTTCAGGAAGATATACTCACATATAAATTGACAGGATTACTATTGTGTGCATCTTTCTTACCTGAAAAAATAAAAATAACAAACTTTAGTAAAGTTTGTGGTTTAACTTAAGTTAACTGCTGTATGGGTGATTTTTATAAATAAACTAATAATAATATTTAAACTACGTACAGTAGTTAGTCTACTTGTAGTATTGTGTTATTACTATATCTACAATTAATTATCAAAGTATTTAAAACAATGTATGTAGTTTTGTACAATTATCAATTTATGTTGTTAAAATTAATCTATAATACATTTTTTTGCAAGTCAAATCAATTTTGAAAAACATTTACTGACTAGTTTATAACATCGTTGTTATTGTATAACTTAATGGATATTTTGTTAAATCTACAAAAATATATGTTAGATCAGTGTACTTTTATTTATATATTTTAACGAGAACATTTTTTTAACATATTATGAGACTTTTGCATGGAAACGTCGATAACTGAAATATAGTTATGAATATAAAAAGCTAAAATAGTTTTACGCTCGATTAGCAAACACAGTTGCGCGCACTTTATAGAAGGACGGATGCCAATAAATTTTAACTAACTCTGTACATTTTGTCTGTGATCACGAATAAAAATAATATATGTGTTGAAATAATGCTAAAAACAACCTCTATAATTGGCGTTTCGCAATTCTCTGCAAACCTTTTCAGATTTCTTTCAGAGATAAGGTAAAATACAGCATTTAAATCGTACAGGACTTCTCAGACATTCACCGAGTGTCATTTTGTCTTGTTTAAAAAATATTTGAAATCTGTTTAATACGTTATGGTGTTGATATTAGAATTTAAAATATTCTTTTCCTCAAAAACCATGAAACATATTTGTTTAATTTAGCACACATAGTCTAATAATCGTAAAACGATATGAAGTGAAGACTGTTAACAGTTTTTTAACAATGAAACTACTACCTATACTATAACAATTTTGAAAGAATAATATTTTTCATAAAATTTGAAGACAAATCTAAAACACGTAGCCTACTCAGCCTAGATCCCCGAAAACACTTTGAGCCTAAACATAGCCAAGTATCACACTTAAGTTTCATATCTTGTTTGTTTTACTCGATTTCAAGAATGAGTTATTCCTAGAACTGCATAATTAAATAAATTATGATCTTGACTCAAAAGTACGTTAGAAACATGGAACTTTTTACATTATTTGTCCTCAATATATTATGATTTATATTATTTTTAGGCCTCGTTTATGCACGCTCGTTACACGACATTTTTGGTTCACGTTCTTGAAAGATAATTGACTTAAATGGCGCCGTTTATGCAGGCGTTTTCCAAAAGACGAAGTTTTTAGAAACGCCGCGTTCTTTAATCTGCGACGCCCTCTCCTGGAGAAACGCGACTTTTCACATTTCGGAGCCATCAGTGCTGCCACCTGTTAGACGACTGCCTAGTTAAAACCCTTGATTTTTTTAGTTCCTGGCTGGATCAGTTGTTAAACATGTACTATCCTATATGATAGCCTATTATTGTAAAAATATACATTAGTATAATTCATAGTGCGTAATATATCAGGTTATTTTCGTTAAAACTTATTTCACCATTACATTATAGGCCTATATTGTAATTTTTCCATGTGGTCCATTATTTTACCATAACTCCACCAAAAACGTCTTATCGGCAACGTCTTATGTTTTACGGCAATCGTTCTGTTTTCTCCTTCCTTTTAAATTTCCACACATTGGTAGGAATAACTACTTTGCTAAAACTACCGCGAAAATCCCTATTTAGAGAAGTAAAATTATATATGACCAATCAAAGATATAAATTTCACGGTATATATTAAAACCTTTTGGCGTGAATACATAAAGTGCAACGAATCCATATATACTAGATACAATTGAAAACCTTGAGATAAAACTTATTTCCGATCCCACTGAATCTGAGTACTGTCGCTGTAGCCAATGCAGTACGGCAACGGCCGCTACTGTCTTGGAGAATCCTTTATCGCAAGACGCTTTAGTATAATATATTACCAGTGTACTACAATATTCGCGTTTTAAAAGTCTACATAAGTATCGTTATTTTGTATGTAACACTATTCATTATTTTCCTTAATATTTCTATGGTCTATATGCAAATAATAAAAAACATTCAAACCTACCATTGAAAAATGAACACAACATTGAACCTCATACGGTTAAACGAACAATATAACAGGAGTCATGGACCTGTGAGTGAGAGACGAGGTGTTTTATTCTAGTACAATGCGCAAGGTCGGAACAGAATTATGTTGGCGGCATTGTAAGTATGCTAATTGATCAGCTGATGAACCTGTCCACGCGGCCCACCGGGAGGCAGTAGTGCCAACGACCCCGCGTGTGAGGCATTGATTCACTTTTTTGATTGAAAGATGTCTTTCTTTTTTCCTCATCTAACTACAAAAGCACTAATATAAAAGAATTTGTGCTTTACGTATATTATTTTTATGTTTATCTATAAAACTAAGATAGGCCTATTTCCAAATACACGCGTAGTGAGTAACTTATTATATAGCATATCAGCTAACCAAAATTAACAAAAAGACCTCGTTCCTAGTGTGGATTCGAAATATTTCCTCGAAGCTATGTATATCCTCTATCTATGTATGCATGTATGCCTAATTTAGTAGTATTTTGATATTTACTATTACCATACTTTAATTTTATATATGAATTATATATTATTGGGACAGTATTGCCGTAAATCCACTTTAGACACATCTGTATATCTCAAAGTAGCCACGATACCTGCAAAACATAAATTATAAATCTAAAAAATCTACTAACCTGAAGAACAGTAAAACTAAATTCAAACAGGTGACAAATAATTCTACAGAACACCATAAAAAAGGGTGATAAAAGCTAAGCATATTATTAGGGATTCCAAACGACGGAGTTGCAATGGGAAACGAATGATTCCATAAAAAGAAGATAAAACAGTTCAAAAGACTAAGGTCCTGGCGCGGACTGTCACCGGTTGTTTTGACAAGGAATTTATTACAGGTCGGCTGCGACATGACAGTTTCATGACAGGCTGTAAGCGGAGCGTTACACGGGCCGTAACTGACAGTTGATAATTCACCGCCGATTTCCTGCCGGCATCTGTTCTAGATCAACCGTGCTTGCTTAAGCTTTCAGCAAGATTTTCAAGTGTCCTATTGTAGAACGTCTAGATACTAACTGTATGCCTGTTATTAATGCTCAGTAAATAAGATTTGATAGACGATATGGTATTGTAGACATGCTGGTATGTTGCGTTCTGCCAGACTAACCAAAGTACTGTTGAGGTGAATCAACGCGAACAAGTATATCAGATGCGCGGTTGCAAAAGCTCTAATGCGCATGCGCCACGACTCGTAGTCCACAATTATCTGTCTGCTCTTTACTCTAGTAAAGTGAATTTAAAGTAATTATAGTTAAGTTTTAACAAATTTCTGATGGAAAATTGAGTTACTGTAGACTTAGACCTTGAACCTTTTTCGTTTTGTAGTTTGTAGTTTCTAGAAACCAAAAACAGTTGGCATTAAAAATATAATATAATATACTGTATAGCCTTTTTAGAATACTGTATTTATGTGTATGTTAACACGATAGTTCTCGTAAAAATGGTCCGATTGAGGCCAATTTTTATTGATTTCATTGTGGATTTTAAAATATTTTTTACTCTTTTTAACTGACGAAAAGGTTTAATTTTATTTGTAGGCCTATCCTAATCTTTCATTGAAATGGGAAACGGCAGCATGAGTACAATGTTCTGCCCCATATTAAATTCTGTTTACTACTTACTGATAACCAATTAATACAATCAAAAAAGTATTCTTTGAAACCTCTGCAACGGTCGTGTCTCTCGTCTTAGTGACGTCATTCTGTTAGCGCCGATGCGTATTATGTGTGGGTAGACCGCCGCTTCAAATTCATTTTTGATGGTGTTTGAATTACATTTTGACTATAAACTAAAATGAAATACAGTATAATTTATGGGATTTTAAAACTTTGGTTTATTGAATCTGAAAAGTTTTTATTGGGGTTCGAAATATAGGCCTAGTTAGTAAATTAAAATATAGTTAGTTATATCATTCCTTAGAGTTTTTAAATTCGACAAATAAGGTTCACTTTTGTTGAATAGTCTGTGAAATCCTACCACAGTTCTTATGATTGGATTAGTGATAAAACTTTACTTATAAATGTTTTGATGTCTATCGATTTATAACTATTGTAAATTGTTGTTATGTGGTTAGAGGAATGAATGAATGGATTTTGAAAACAATTAAAACATCCTTAATATACTACTTATTAGTCTGGATTTACAATCTCACAACAACAATCTCAATCAGTCTGTTGTTCACAATATAATAATTAAGAATTGTTACAGTAGACTATTAATTATTTAAATAATAGAATAATTACACCAGATTAGATTACAATTTGAAATGACGACCTACTAAGGTAGGTATTTTAAGCCAAGTATAAATGACAAATTAGTGTAAGATATTTGTGGCGCGATCTTGTAGTCTTGTTACTGACTAAGGCAAACATGTTCTTTAGACAGAACTGTTTGGCCCAACAGTCAGTCATTGGAGTATATAAGTGACCTAGAAAGTTTAATGTGGAGTCCGAATTACTGCCTCTGAATTACGAACTGGTCTAATTATGAGGTTGGGCTTTGCGGATTATCGTAGTACTATTCCAAAGTGTGGACATTTATCCACACAAGAGAACACTACACCCACCGACCACCGCTAAAAACTACACTCAATTCGTAACCTCCAAGAAGCTGGATTACAGGACACGCCACAATCAGTTTGAGGTTTGTGGCTAAATTACTACCTACTTAAAACACCTACTTCAATAAACCTAATTTTCGTCAAACAATTTTTAAATTTAACAACTGTAACTGTAAACATTCCAGTATTTTAAACGGCTTAAAAATTATATGTTTAACTAATTTTAAATTCTAGTCTTCTCACCGCAAATTATTTGCGAGCAGTATATGCAGTTTGCATAAATTTGTATCTTTACAGTTCAATTAATTTTCACATCATAACATGATAAAACCATCCACAATAAGTTAATTTCCACTTTTACTAGTGATTAGTTCTCATTCACAACACACTTAGAAACCATCTATCTTGCACCGCCCAACACAGGAAGCAGTGATGCCGCGATGCTGGGTATGCGGCAGCAGGTGTGCCAACCCGACATCGTCGTCAATGACATTGCAAGGAGTGGCATGGTGGGAAGCATGAAGCACGCCTGTACCACCTCATTAACCATTACACAGTGGCTATAAATAACCGCTTGTAATGCAGCGTGCTGCGTCAGCCACTAGACTGTTCTGTATCACACTTCAGATTGTGATAACGAGATAACAGTCGAGTTGTACAGTAAAGTGTTGAGTGACAATTAATTTTATCTACCGGTACATGTAACGATTGCAAAAGTCATTTGATTGTTTTAAACACCAATAGTTTAATCAAAAATAATTTCCATATATTTCATAATAAGTTTACATTGTAAATTGATTGTATGATTAACAACAATGTTTGGAAAACATTGGAAATTGTCAGCAAGATGAAAATTTTCGTAATTTCATTTTATGACTTCTTGTCTTACAGTAAACTAATTGCAAACTATAATCCAGAAAAAAACTTCAATAAGTGGCATTTATCCCTTTGATATCCTTTTTTTGCATAGAAATTTTTAATTTTAAATAAGTTGGTTTCTGGATTTCCTTCTTATAGAAACCGAAAAGTGGTAAGGGTTTTTCGTAGGAATTTCTTAGTACTGCATATTACAATATCTAACCAAAACACTAAAAGGGGGGAGGTTAGCCTTAGAGAGAAAATGCTATAAATAAATATATATTTTAATTTTTTTTTAGCCTGAAAGATTATTGATAAATCGCAAATGTATGGTAGAGCAGAAGTAAAAGTTTAGAACACAAAGGATATGACATTTTGTTATAGTGTGAAACAAAGGTATATTATGTGGCAAAAGGACTTCAAACAGTTACACATATCCTTTTATTTCTCTGCTAGATTCTTTCCTACAGTTAAGTTTAAAATGGGCATTTGTGTGGGCTAATTCAGATGTACTAAGTCTTACAACACGATTAGTAATGGAAAGTGTAGGTGAGTAAATTACAAGTTCTTGCACTTGGTAAAGCAGATTATTCACCCAATGTCAAATTATAACCCATTATCGCCTACAAGGTAATCTTGTAATCCCTGGGGCACATTTTATGCTAATTTCATATAAATTTATCTGACTAGTTATACGGAAGTGCTATTTTTTTATAGTGTACACTGATTAGGCAGATATTATAATTTACTCATCGGTGCAAAATAATTGTGTAATATAACTTAATATTGTAATATTTATCAACATAAAAATGTATATAAAGTTTGAATTTTTATATATCATAATGTATGTAGTTTGGAATTAGAAATACT
Organism: Nephotettix cincticeps; assembly: GCA_023375725.1. Lineage (NCBI taxonomy): Eukaryota > Metazoa > Arthropoda > Insecta > Hemiptera > Cicadellidae > Nephotettix > Nephotettix cincticeps. The sequence goes on from CM041788.1 coordinate 66,701,220, forward strand.
TTAGTAGAATGTATGGAAAACTTGGACACTTATTGTATAGGCTTACAATAAAAATGTTACAAACTATTAGTATGAAATAGAATAAGGCATCAGTGAACTGACATATTACTTTCTCCTTTTAAAAGGTAAACTAAAAAATTACTTACATTCTATAAAACTGTCACATTCCTGAACTCTTATCAGCATAAAAAATGTGTTAATCTTAACAATTTCATGAAATATACCTACTCATTGCTTGCATTTATTGTTACTCTGTTAACCCTAGATAGGTATAGTACGTAAATTTTACGTGTAGCTACACGTTTTTTTTAAATAGTTTGGTTTTGAATAATAGTTTACTCTTTTTACAGCCAACAGTTTTTTTGTTGCTACTCATCTATTTTGACTACGTAGTTTTATGGCCGCGTTTAACAAATTTCTGAGTTAAATTGCAAAAAATACACTAAATTTACATACGCTACCTATTTAGGATAAAAGTACTTTTCAACGGGCTTTTATGGGTCATACTGCCAATGGGCAGATACATAAAACGTAATTTATATGTAAAATTAGTTAATATGGTCATTTTTTGTGTAAAGTTGTTATTTAACTTTGGGTAAATCATCAAATTGTTATTCTTCCATTTCAACCACAGAGTAAAATTTACGTATCGATACCTATAGCGCATGCCTGATAAGCAATACCTATCTAGGGTTAAGAGATGATATTATTCTTTCTGGCATTAACAACTATGTATTATTACAGTATAAGCCAAATTCTAACTCTGATAAGGGCTTTGAAGAATGACAATTACTTTTTCAGAATATAGAATCTTACAAACGATACCAAATCTTAATAATTTCAACCTGTAACTTGTTCAATACAGTTTCGTGGCTAGGATGTTGGCACATTACCATTCTTGCAATTAAGAGAGGTTAGGTGAGTCCTGCCCAGTAGCATTGTAGGTATGCAAAACAGCTGATGGAATCAGACACGCCCAGACTACCAGCTGACTAACCATTAGGGAATGACAGGAACAATGATAACACAACCAGTGCAGAATACAGTAATTGGAGCACTCTAGATCTGTTATCTTGTGTCACAGTATGGGATAATGTGCTTAAGGTGTGTGAAGTCGTCTACAAGGACTTCATTAACTTATTTAAGATTATCATGCCTTTTTTGCAACTTTAAAACAATTCATTATTGAAATGTTAGAACTGAAATGTTAAAAATTGATGTCTTAGCTTTTGGGGGAGGGTGTTGGTGATTTGTAAAAAGGAAAATATGTAACTTAACAGGTTTCCATAGAAACTACCAGAGATATTGAATTTTTAATATAAAAGAATAAGAACAGCTGTTTAGAAGAACTGAAAATATTCCCTTTAGACGTATCCATGATCTAACCTATTTCCCACAGGGATGTAAATACAATAATTTTTTTATTAACTTTCAGGCAACACGCTAAATTTATAAAATAATATGACCAATTAAAACCAGATTTAAATGTTAAAATAATAAAATTAGTACTCATTAGTTTATGACTAACAGTTACAGAGAGTTAAATTTACTGTCCACGGTAAGTAAACACAGTACTGTATGTTGTCTAAGTGCCAATGTCCATTCTTATGGAGAACATTAAAATATCAATTACTTCCTAATTTCTTAACCATTTTCCATGAAACTTGAGTTGAGAGTGGATATATCCATTTTGAATCCAAAAAAGTGGGTTTCGACGTTATGACTGTCCGTCCATGTATGTGTCTGAGTGTGTGTGTGTGTGTGTGTGTGTGTGTGTGTCTGGATGTGTACAGAGCCACAGCCTACCCTATTAGTCCGATTTAGATGAAATTTGGCATGTATGTATATATTCACCGTATCTTCAAGCTTTTTTCATTTTTTTAAACTTTTTAAGGGTAGTTCACCACTAAAAAACCCAAAAAAACTTGAAAAATCCAAATTTCTAAAAAATGGCATTGACAATATAGACTGAAATTTGGTAGTTTATAGTGCACAGAGTACTAAATAATTTGACACCATCCGCACTGCACGTCTTTAAAAATAACGGTTCAAAAGTTATGGGCTTTTAAATGTAAAAAAATTCAATTTTTTTAATTTTTTAGCGAAAACAATATAATTAAAGTGTTATTTGACTATCACCATTGAAACTAGCTTAAAAACTAGTATTTTTAATTATTTGTCTATGACTAATGGTTCCAGAAAAAGTTAAATTTATGGTACACGATAAACGCAGTACTTTTTGAGTACCCCCGCTCCTGCGAGGGTTATGTGGTGACTCCAATGACAATGCAGTACGTTGTCTGAGACTACCCACTGTTATTCTTATGGGGAATATTAAAAAATCAATTTCTTCCTTATTTTCCAACTGTTTTCCATGAAACTTGGTTGAAAAAAAGGTCACCCAATAAAACCACTCAAAAAAGGTTATAGTTTGGGGGCTCCCCCCGATAAAATTCTAACAATTAATTTAACTTTGTTTCTACTGTGGTTATTTTCAGAAATTGGATGATTATTTTTGAAACAATCGTTTTAAAACTACATTTTGGATTAACTTTAAGGAAGAAAGTATGTGTCAGTCCACTGTTACCGTACTGTTAATTTTAATGATGCATCCATTTTGGAAACCATCACCAAATACAAATAATTATTTTTCCTGGCCTTTAGAAACATGTAATTTAAAAATATATGTAATATTATGTAAGCTTCATAAAACATTTTAAGCCAATACATAAATCCATTACAGAATTATAAATGAGTTTGATAAAAAGAGTTGGATATCTAAAATAAAATAAAACCAAAATGAAAAAATTACTGAACAATTTAGAATTATTTTTATTTCTAGAAAATGGCTATGTACCATCCATGGATTTTGGGACACACTGTATGATAGAAGTATAAAGACTACTCAGTGTCTGGCAGTATGGTTAATATGAGAAGTTTCTGTCTGTTTTGATATGAGAGGTCAATCATTGAGAATGCATATTGTAACATAAAACAGACGCCCCCACGAAAATAAACAGATTCATACTGTAAAAGAATCTGCAACTGTAACTTGTAAATCTTGATTGACTCAAATTGATCATGAACAGAGTTTTAACTATAAATAGGCATGTACTATAATATTTATTCACTTGTACTCTATGGTAATGTGACCCCGGTCACAAAAATATATCGCTAAAATTGTTAAAAATATTTTCAGCTAGCAGTAGTCCCATAAATAAACACAACATTTTTCTGAGATAAAAGTTTGAAAGAAAAAGAGAAATTTGGACTAAAACTTTCATTATTAACATTAAAACAATTAAAATTTTAGTATTCAGAATTTACTGTTATATCTATGGGTTGTATAAATCAGTATAAATAAGAAACATACTTGTTATCACAACAAATAAAATATGAACCTGAAATCTTAAAAAATAAATGTAAAGAATTGTAACTCAATTATGTAGCATTTATTTACAAGTTGATAAAATAGATAAAATTATAAATAACTGTGTACTATTATTTATTTATTTATTATTTAATTTTGAAATTGGTTTAAAATAAATAATCAATGTAACCAAACAAATATTGATTTTGATTTGCCATTTATTATTATGGTTATTTATTTCTATGGACATATCACATTTATAGATCACATAATCCGTAAAAGCATATGAAAACACATGTCTAATACTACTTAAACTGGGTTGAGAGTGCATATTATTTTATTTTCATAGCGTGTGGGTTAGTTTAAAGTAAAAAAAACTTAAAGAATAAAGAATAACTATGAGTGCTCTCGTTTAATGGAGAAAACGAACACAAACGCTTTGTTTAGCAATAAAGAAAACTAGACAGACAGGCAGAAAACAAGTTATCACCCTGTTTCCTGGGTTATGAAAAGTGAAATTAAAAAAAAATCATAACTTCATGCAATGTACAGGCAAACAATTTTTTTTCATGGAAGTCATAAATTAACACTTTCGCGACGGAAGTGAAAATGCCGACTTTTTTACTGGGCGGAGCTAATAATAAAAAATTACCAAAATCGGTACTTAGGGTTTTAAAAAAGTTTGCTTTGTTTTGATGAAAAAAGTAGCCTATGTAGTTTCATTCATTATTTTATTTATTTTTACCTTTTTATTTTTTTTTTTCATTCTTTTTTTTTCCTTATTTTAAAAATATGCTTTGTATACACATTACTATATTTTCTACTAGGGCACATTTAAGCTATATATTTAGTTTTACCAACAGTATTAAAAGAAAAACACCCAGTTTTGGGCACACACACGCTTGATACTCGGTACACTGGGGGCGAACTATGTCGTATGTCGTGAACGTGTTAAAAAAAATTAATTATTTTGTGGAAACAATACCATTTCCTTATCTAGGGCACCACTATATTCCCTCGTATGTAGTTGTACAGCTGCCACAAGGAATACAGTACTCCCGTATGTACAGTTTGCAACATATTTTATTTTTTGTATATTAAAATTATTCAAAAGGTTTCGATAAATTGTTTGTGCAAATATTCAATTCAACTGACATAATTCATCACACGCGAAATTATATTATTCCCATCATAATAACCGAATATTACTGAGTATGCAGGTTTGCTGCAATAATAAGGGTTGTTAACCTGGTAATGAACTTAAATAATAGGTATCTAAATATACATTCAAAATTTTATCAAATTACATCAATATCAAAGCAAGTTTACCAATTTATCTATTCTCCGTAAGAATTGCATGTGATAGAATATGTAGGTTTGCATGCCATTAAAACATTAAATTTAGGATTTTTATGGATGTATTGATAAAACTTAACTCGATGGGCTTGCATACCAAAGTTTGGAAGAATATTTAGGTAAATAACTGAGTTATTTTGGATATTCTCCATAATATTATTACACAATGTACTGTGTTTACTATTTGAATACCTCATTAACCAATTGATTTAGTTATGATTCAGTATACTAAATTGTTTGTTTTCTTGAGTTTAATCCAATGGTAAAAAAATAAAATTATATATTTTCATACATTATACATAAAAAAATTTAAACCCCCATTTTTGGGGTACAACTCCCCCTCCAGAAGTGTAGTTAATGTCGACCGATTGCATTGCCCAACAAACTCGTCCAAGTTATTACAGAAAGGAACAACTCCACCAAATTTTATAATAATCAGATGATAATTGCGGCAGTTATCATATCGACAAATACATACTGTATATACCTATTTATATTGATGTTTGTTGAAAAATTGCAAAACCACTTCCTGGGCATAACTGTCACCATGGGGGTCATGTGAAGAGCTAACTTTTCCAAAGGAAATTCGCTAATAAAGCGTTAGGATATAGATGATTAAAAACCAACACAAAAACAGAAGCTGCAATTGAACATAAATAAATAAAAAAGCGCTAAAATATTTTTAATGAAGTTCAATAAATACATGTTGTGCTCTATCCATGAATAGTTCTGATATCATTAAACATGAGTCAATCATATAAATATGCAAAAATACTTTTGATACGTATTAAATTGATCCAATAAAAAATAAGAAAAATGAGATAAGATGAACAACAGTAGCAGTAAATGAGATGAATATTCAATCACTGTTTCATTATTCTCTCACTGGAGGCGCTAGTAGCTGTCTTGATGGATTATACCGAAGAAAAGCCTAGGGAAAAATCAAATTAACCTGTCTCACTGAGGATTAGTGTGGCACTAATTTAATCACAATTAGTCCTCCAATGAGGTCTCTTGATTGGTTTAATCTAGGATTATTTCGACGTGGTAATTAAGGAAGTGCAATGCTATTTCATCGGATATAGTCGCTGTAACCATTTTTAATTGGCCCTTATTAAAGAAATCTCTGATAGTGTTCACGAAGATTTAGATTTAATTAAATAAACTTTTTATAACTTTTGGACTTATTACCATTTTTATTAAGAAACTTTTACATTTAAAATATACAAAGATTAAGAATAATTCAAGGTAATCTATTTAATATTATTTCCAAAGAGTAACGACCTAGGTGATTGTTTTTTTACAAAACTTATTATTAAATTTCATCATAAATGGAGGGCTTGATATTGTGATCGATAGTGATATTAATTTTTCCAATAACTGCAGTTTCTAATTTGTTTAAAGTTTTTACATGGATATGTCGAGGGGAGAGGTGTTGGCAATTTGAAAGATGAAAATTTGAAACGGGTTTTCATAGAACATAGAAACTACTAGAGCTATTCTATTGAATTTTTAATATATAATAATAAGAACAGCTGTTTAGAAGAACTGAAAACATTCCCTTTATACATATCCATGATCTAACCTGTTTTCCACAAGGAAGTAAATCCTGCACAAGCATTTTTGACATGGATATGTCTTAGCTCAGGGGGTGTGTTTACAATTTGTAAGTCAAAAATTTCAAACAGGTTTCCATAGAAATACCAGAGCTACTGTGTTGAATTTTTAATATATAAGAATAAGAAGAGCTGCTTAGATGAACTGAAAATATTCTTTTTAACCCTGCAGGAGGCACGCGGGCTATAGTTGTAGCCCAGTGTTTTTGTTTTTCCCGTCATTCCGTTACGGATTGTTCTAGGAGGAGTAACACACAGGTGCCTTTTGTCATTCTTTCTTAATACTCACTGTGTTGTTACCCTTGACAGACTTAGCATGTCCGTGTTTTATGCTTTTAAAGATGTTTGGCTACAACTGTAGCCCGCACGACCTAAAGTATTATGAGTGGCCAAGAACATTGTTTGTTGTCTGACGCTAATAGTTTGGACAACCTTTTTTCGATTAAATTAATTTAGTTAAATTATCATTTTTAGCTTAATTAAGCTAAGCATGATAGCACAAGAATGAGGAAATAACAGGGATTTTAAGAAAACCTAATGTCGTCACCTTCTAAAACCATACGAAAGTAAGAGTTGACATTGTTTTTTTTATTTACTCAACATCAATGCTCTAAATGTTTACAACGGTAGTCTAACCAATGTGAAGGGTCTCCTTTGCTAAGAAGTGAGTTCATCACAAATGTCACCTGGGAATTATTGTCCAGAAATAAAAGACAGGGGCAAGATGTCTTGTTTGCCAGTTGAGCTGAAACGAAGGGGATAAAATATCTTGTAAGATCCCCAGATAGAACACACTCGTGCGTAAGAGAGAGGGACGGACAGGTTAAAGAGCAAATACTATCACAAATGTGGAAACAAGATTTGCCTTAACCACTACTAGTGTATGATTTTTGTATAATTAAAGCCATTATAAAATAAGGGCAAATATGTATATTAACACATTTATGTAAGTACATCAATGATTTATAATTTTGCAAAAAATGTTTTCTTGTACAAACATTTACTGTACAGCCAAATGTAGGAAAATAAGGAATTTTTTTACTCATTTGCCAATTTAACAAGTGCATCATCAAAAGTAATAACTTTGTTTTATAGATAAACTTAAAGTTTTTTCTAGTTTTCAGCTATCAAAGTTTGTAGTTTTTCAGTGTACAAAAAAAGGTAAACGCAAACAGATTTTGTTGTATCAAAAAATCTATCCTGTAACATATAGCTATTTATTTTCATACAGACAATCACCTACACAATAATGGATATTTTACTTTTTCCCATGAACACTCTCACAGAAATACATTAGAACAATTCGACTTATACAAGTCAGTCAAATCAACCTAGAACAATATTTTAATCATAAATTATTTTTTCAATTTATCCACAAAAATTTCGTTTTTTTCGTGTAATATTAAGTTTAAAATCTAAAAATTTAACATTACGCTTATGGAGAATCAAATGTAAACAATACAAACCAAAGCAGCTGTTTATAACCGTTTGACAGTTCTTGATTGAAGACGGCAAAGAATAATATGTGAATAGAGGTTTTCCATAAATATTTATTATATGTATGTAATAAATGTAAAATTATCAGGTTACTAAACAATTTGTAAAAACTTAAGGATAACATAGCTGTGCGAAATAAAAGCAGAAAAAGTATTTCCAAAATCTTCCGTGTTTTGATAGAAAACGTATTCGTTGTAATTGTTTGATAGCCACTGTCACAAAACCAATTAATAAGTGTAAATTAAATGTTTCTGAACACAGGCAAATAATAACTGTATGGATAAATAAACAGTAAATGATCGGCTAAAACAATTGAGGTTGGCTAAAAGACCTTAAATGTTGTCGCTCATTTGGCAGACGCCGTGGTCTAGCGGTAGTGTGTCGGCGTATTAAATCGGTTTTATTTAGCCCACATATATGTTTTCATTGAGTAATAAATGTGTTTTGATTTTTATAATACATGTCTTATTCTATACGAGCAAAGCTCGGTCACCAGGTACTGTATGTAATAAATGAAAAATTATAAAAATTACTAAACAATTTGTAAAAACTAAAGGGTAAAATAACTGAGCGAAATAAAAGCAGAGAAAAGTATTTCCAAAATCTTTCGTGTTTTGATAGAAAACGTATTCATTGTATTGCTTGAAGCCACTGTAACAAACCAATTAATTGGTGTAAATTAAATTTCTCTTTTGCTTTTCAATCATCATTCCGTTTCTAACAAAATCAGTTGATCACAGGCCAATAATAACTGTATGGATAATTAAACAGTATATGATCGGATAAAACAAATGAGGTTGGCTAAAAGACCTTAAACGACAGCGCCAACTTGGCCGACGCCATGCTCAGCAGTTTGCTTCATAAATTGAAGGTTGTGAGTTCGATCCCCACTCGGGGAGAATTTTTTTGTTCAGTGTTTATGCTATATTAATAATGGTTTATTAAATCGGTTTTATTTAAACCACATACATGTTTTCGTTGAGTAATAAATGTGTTTTAATTTTGCTAATTAACTTGTAAAATACATGTCTTATTCTATCCGAGCAAAGGTTTCATCAGAGGTTTTAGTACGACCTGAAAACTCTGACACTCTGACCTGGACCAGAAGCCAATCCCTGGTGTGAATTACCTCCCGCAATATTGAATACTATGATTATCCGTAAAAGCCATCCTCATAGAATTCATAAGTAAAAGTGTGGTTCGGAAGTTAAACTATATAATCCCCTTCTAGATGTAATTGGCTGTTTGGCAATTAAATAACAGTCCTGTCTAAGGAACATGTCAATGTGCAAGGGGAACTTTCGCCTCTACAGGTAGGTGAGCTCATCACTCACCCCTCTAAAAGAACCTAATTTGAGTTGAAATACCCTTTTAAAACTAATACAACTTTTTTCCATCTAAGCATAGTTAGAAATGAGTTTTAAAAAACTTAAAATCTTTATTAAAATCAAAATAAGTTATTGATTTTTTTAAATGTTTACGCCTATTAATCTTTATTGTACTTAATATTAATATTTTGAGTTTATATACATATTAATCATTATCAACTTAATCATCATATTCTTCCTCTCCTTGTTGTCCTTGTTCGCCATGGAAGGTCACACACGCAGTATGTCGCTGTATGTTCTCCACAGACAGGGTTTCGGTAAACGGCACAGTGACTCTTAGTTTTCCGATTTTTTTCTTAGTTAACCAGTTTATCTGGCCCTTCTGAGAAGTTACAACCCGCTTCTATTGTTTTGACCACCCATAATCGAGTATAGTCAGGTTAACTAACAAGGGTGAGCGTCACACTCACCTGTACGTATTCACGAGTTAATCAGTAAAAAGACTATAGATTGCACCGCGATTATCTTACAATAATTTATCATTTTTACTTTGCTTGGATAGCTAATTAAGTAGGATATAATTTCTGTGAAAGTAAAATGAAAGTTACACAAACTTTTAACTTTTTTAGCAGATATTTGAAATTTGAAAGAACTCACCTCTACTGGGGCAGTTCTGTTCGTCTGTCTTGTCAGTGCATTGCTCCACCCCGTCACAAACTTGGTTTTTCGGAATACAGCGAAACAGGTCACAGACAAACTCTCCCTCAGCACAGTCTGCAACAGTCACACCAACGTCAAACAATGCTTGGTTGGTATAGGCCCGACACACATCGAGATACCCAGACTGAGGTTAAGGTAAACTACAGTCGTTGCAGACACTGTGAGTCAAGCTTTGGATGTGTGCCGAGCTCACTGTAAAACAGCGTACTCCAAACTCACCTTCTTGATCTCTCTTCCAATATTTACCATTCTGTAAGAAGACCTGATGCCCGTTAACAATGAAACTCAAGAAAAACATTAGCCCCTAGAAAGTGCCCAAGTCTGTATAGTGATATCGATAGATTTGTCCTAGATATATTTCAATATATCTAACACACTTGTTTTATCATTTGGCAACCGAATAGGAAATAATAATCAGAATGAACAACATATTTCACAAAAAGAAATCATTATAAATTCATTGTAAGTGTAGAAGTCATTGCTAATTATTCTTTACTCGGAAACAGTAAAACTACACAAGTTATACCGTGAAACTATGTTAATATTTAACAAGGTTCAGATATTGCAAACACAAAGTAGTTTGATTAACAATGTCCTTTATAGTTTGACTTTTTTTGTCAAAACTCTAAAAAATATAATGAGATTAACTAAAGGTTTTTACATATTATTGTATATTTGCAAAATATATTTTAACTTTCAATCATGTAGTAAACCAGCACTTTAAACTTTATAAGTAAATACTAGAGCAAGAGATGAGGGTTTCCAGTAGAATCCCTTGTTATTAAAATAATGTAAAAAGTAATGTTAAATAATATTAAAACCATAACTATTACATTTTAATACTAATTAAATAAATACTAACACAGAGGACCCATACCTGGTCTGGATACTCACTGATACTATTTAACTACTGTACTGGTATATTATTAGTCACTATTTGCTTCATGAAATTAAATATAAAAAAAATTGTTTTAGTCAAGAAGCTGTTAACTACTTTATGAAATTAAGAATTTTTTGACATGGATATGTCTAAGCTCAGAATGAGGGGTGTTCTCAGATTTTTGTAACTTTTGTGTTACAAAAATCTGAAAACAGCGGAAGTGCTTGGATCCCGTTTCCATAGAAACTACCAGAGCTATTGTATTGTATTCTCAATATTTAAGAATAAGAACAGCTGTTTAGATGAACGGAAAACATTCACTTTAGACTTATCCATGATCTAACCTATTTCCCATGGGGAAGTTAATACAAAAATTTCTTTCATTTAATTTTTGATAATTTAATTTAATTTTTGTCATGTTATCACATTGTTGTTATGTTATGAACACTAAGGCATAGTACAAACAAAACAAATATTTTGAATATAGCTCGAAAACATCAGTCTATAAAAGATTTTCAGAAATTGAATTCTGACACTGTTCTACGAGATGTTAAAAAACCATTCTATGACTACAGTGGAACCTCGATTTAACAAATTTAAAGGGACTAAGAAATATATTCGTTATATAGGGGTAATCTTAACCCCATAACCACGACGCCTGAGTTAACTCGGATTTGACGTTTTCAGCTGATTCTCTCATGAATACAAGTCATCTGCTTGGTGTTTTTTAAGCTATGACTGTTACATTGACTGTGAGAATTGACAGACCATTTGGTGCTGTATTCTAGTGAGTTTTTATGTAACTACATCCACGCCACTTGCTCTGCAGTATCAAATATCCGCAGTTCACTCTCGGGCCCCTCGTTTAGTTTGTTTCCTCGCGATGGTTTGTGTTCAGTATAAGAAAATAAAAGTGTTGTTTACGCTGAACCAATTTTATCGGTTTTAGTTTTATACACAACATTGATTGTTTTTGTTGGTCGTAATAAGCGATTGAAATGGCATAAGAGGAACTATTACGGATCCTGGAAATGTCTGGTTAGGATTTAGTTTTAATTATTTATTTATAAAATATAAACATTTAATAATCATTTATGTTTAGATGAATACTATTACAATGTTAAATATTACATTTGTTATGGTTATTTGCTATAAAATGTGTATAAAATTAAGTTTTCTCCTAATGTCTGGACTGTGTGGGAAAGTGTTATATAAATGTTAAGATTGTTACTTACAGGTTTCTCATTTTGGATACCAATATTCGTTATACAGGGGTAAGACAAATACTTACAAACACACTAAATATTCGTTATATAGAGGGTTTTATACAAATTTTTATCGCTACATAGGGGTCAATTTTATACTGAGTTATATGATGTTTTCAAGTCAATTGAAAAATAATACGTTATACCAGGCAATTCGTTACATTGAGGGTTGTTTTAGAGAGGTTCCACTGTAATACGTAAAGCAAAGTTATTAGCATTAGCTGTTACTTGTAACATTATCCAAATAGCGCAAGTATTAAATATTGTACAGCTGTCCTGCATCACAAGGATTTTCAAAATAAGAAGAAACAAGTTATTATCGATATAAGAGTATTACAGTTGCAGTATACATTACCACTACTGGGTTTATTTATTTTGAGTAAGTTCTCAATAAAAAGGCAATTATAGCCATGGTTTTTTACAGAGCGTGAAATAAACACAACTCTTTCTTTAAAATATTAAAATCTTGGATTAACTACTCTACCTGATTTTGATCTTTTCATACTCAACTAGCAACAGTGAAAATGTAAACTTTCAAATCAAAATAATTTTAAATTAAATTAAGTTTAAATTTGGCATACATTCTATAAATTATCAATACAATAACCTAACTTAAGAACTGTAAATAACTGATGATTTAATTTGGATTCGTGATAGTAGAAATCACTTAATAAATAAGTGATAAATAAGGATTCAGTCTTTGTTTTAAACTACTGCACATTGCTTTTCATTTAGGAATCTACAAAGCCTTTTACCATAAATGTTACAACTAATTAAATTTAAAGTTATTTTTTCTTTACTGTCATGTTATTAATGTATTTTAAGCAAAAAAACTAAGTATTTATTATAAATTTATCAGGAATTTACTAAGAGGTCCATATTACCTAAATACTGACTGATGGTTGATAGTTGCATCAGCATACAAAGAAATGTTGGACTAATTTACTTGGAAATCCTCTCAAATAAAATATAAAAATATTATTGGCCCCAAGATTGACCTTAGTAGCACACCATAGTTAACACTCTCCAAGGATGAGAGAAATGAAATTTTATAACAGTTTTTGTTAAAGGGATTAAATTTGACAAACTGTTTTTTATTGTAAAGATAATAATTCAACCAGAAAAAGCTCTTCTTCGGATACCTAATGAGTCTAAAACATTCATTAATTTTCGATGTGACAGAAAAAGAAATCGAAAGCTTTACACTGGTCAATGACGACTACAGCAACCTCTCACTCTTGTCTATAGATTGAATGAAATCAACACTAGCATGACAGATTTTCCAGGACGGAAACAGTGTTGATTATAGAATTTTTTGGAATCAATTAAGATATGTGTTGCATAGGAACAAATTCGTAACACAAGTATTTACAAATATCTGATCAGAGAACTTACTAATAAGAAAGATTTCTGTTTATATGTCAAAATGAACGTAACAATCCGGCTTGGCTAACACTTCCTTAAAATCCTGCTAATCACAACCATTAAAAAAAAAACTTAATCAGTCTTCTAATCTACAAAAGAAAATCTATGTTCTGATCTACGCCCAGCACCAACTAGTAAATTTTAGTATCCATGTTATGTAGTTGAAGAATCTGAAAGGTAAAGATATTCATAGGAAGCGATTATATTACAGCAAAGTGTAGAATGGAGAGGAGAAACTATTAAAATATGAGTTGACTGAAGCTAGGCGATGGAGTCCACTGTAGGGAGAATCGGGAATAAGTTCACATTAGGGTAAAACTGTCAGAAATATTTATTCTATTCAAGATGTTTATGACTGCACAGTTTTGGTTAATAATCTCATGACAGTAGGCCTATATTTATTCATATTTATCAACCAGTTTTTAGGAAAATGATCATGATCGCTCTTCTGGAAAACTTTTAAACTAACTACTTTGTTGAAATTAAAGATAACTTATGATTAATCGCCTTGTTAGAAACTACTTTGAATACAAAAAATGTTTCAATTAAAAATTTAATCTATGTTTTTTACTGTGTTGGTCTACAAAAAGGGGCGTTCATCTTCCAAACTGCAAAAGTCTGACAGAAAGCCTCCAGCTGACATCCAGTGCTCTGTGAAGTTAAATTAGGTTGATTATTGATAGTTAAAAAATATTACTCGGCAAATTCTGTGTTTTGATGGCTAGATAAAACTTGTCGTACACTTGAGGTGTCGGATGTTTGCAAGGCTCCCTTCTAAAGTAGGCTACTTGTTTGTATTTAAAGCAAGAATGGAAAAAACATGAAAAATTAATATTATGATAGTAGTAATGATTAAAATTACGAGAGAAATGAAATTTTACTTAACAAATTAAATAGATTAGTTGCTTTTCTGAAAAATATTTAGTAACTATTTTACTCCTGACAATCATTCTTAACACGTTCGCTGTGGGCGGCAACGATCGCTGCCGCACCGGCATCTCTCCAGGTGCGCGCAGCAACAACCGTTCCGGCATCCCATTGTTGCTTAAATACATCAGTGAGCTGCTAGCACTTTTCCGGTTACTGTGTTGGTAATTGCGCTTGTGGTGAGGCACATTTCTTTCATTTTTGGCGGTGTTAGTTTTTGATTCACACGTTTATTTGAAAACATATGTTTATATAAACATTGTATATTTGGAAATAGCAAATACTATTTTACTGAATCACCAAAAAGGCAAGTTGTGGCAAAATGGTATAAAATAAAAGGAGCCGCGAATGCAGCAAGGGAAATATCTATAAAATGGTCGTTTGGCATTGCACCCAGTGTGAGGACCAGCTAGGATTGTGCGTCACACGTAAGTTTTGATGACTGGTACAAGTGAACATAACACATCAGGGTGGGCTGGTAGTGTTGTAAATAGTATGTTTTTGTGTTAGTGTAGTAATTTTTATGATGAATATTCAAATAAATATGTTTTTGACCTATAACAGTGAGTTTTTAAAAATATTAGAACAAAAATAGTGTGCGGATCAGTAAAAGAATGTCTCCAGGTGCAGGCAGCAACAACCATTGCCACAAAAAAAATGGCCGTAAATGGGGTTTTTTGTCCAGATGGCATTTCTTCACTATTTTCCATCAAAAGACATCAAATGACGAGTAAAAACATTATGGTCAGGTTTCATCTGAGCCCTGAGTTTTGGATGTACAGTAGACTGCGACGCAAATATGGTGGTGGGGAGGAACATCTGATTTGTTGTTTACTTACTGGCGGACAAAGAAATAAAATAAATCTAAATATAAGCATTAATGGAACCACACCACGGTTACTTAACCTCTCTTTTCGCACATCTCAGGGCTCAGGTGAATCCTGACGATCTGTACCACTCTCTATTGCATGCATTATAGCAGCGAACGTGTTAAACAGTTTCTAGAATTGGTCTTTTGTATTAGACGTATAAGATATTGATATATAAAATATCAATGTAATGTATATATTTGAAGATTATTACAGTTTCTTTTATCAACAAGGAAAACTGAGGTCAAGCAGGGAACAGTGGACTCCAGCCTCATGTTAGACACCGACCATCACCATCGACCTCCGCCTATCGCCCATCAACAGTTATTAATGGCACAAACCGCTTGGGCAATTCTGCTCGTCGTCGCCCCCGGGACAATCAGGCTTGCCATCGCAAATCTGAGCATCGCAGATGAACGTCGAGCCGTCCTCACACCTGACTTTGTCATCGGCCCGACACCGGTCCACAGAGTTTCCACTGACAGGTTGACTCCAAAACGATCGTGTGGTGACTGACGCTGGAGTCACTGTTGCTTCCGTGGTGGTCGTTGTTGTTGTGGTGGAAGTTGTGGTTGTTGTGGTCGTTGAGGGAGTTGTAGTTTCTAGCAAAAATCAAAACTTTTGGAAATGTACTCTTAATAACGAGGGGAACTCCATCTTGTCAGTTCTTTACACGGGATTGATTTTTATTTATATTATTTATTTATAAATTATTTCAGTGGAAGCTTTACTATTATATCGGCTGAAAAGTTAAGTCATTTTAGACTTTAATGCACTGTTTCAGAAATATTATGATCTTTTGCTTTTATTAATGTTTACTATAAACCTTTTTCTTTAAAGTGAAATAAAAATTATTCTTCCCACTACTGATGAGAAAGTAATGTCCTTGTTGAGGATCTTACAGCTGAAACTACAGTAAATTAAACCAATTAAGCACAATCAACCAATATTTTTACTTCAAGCATGAAACTCCAAAAATATTCAATAGGAAAAACAATAAACATTAAAAAATAAGTACTGAGCAAACATTAACAAACCGTATTACTACTTAAATTTTGGATAAAAGAATCACAAATTAGTTTTAAGGGGAACAATGACCTCAACCATAAGCCAAAAGAACAGCACGATGCAAATATACTTACCAGGAGCTGGAGCTGGACATCCCGCCTCGTCGGATCCGTCCTGGCACTCGGAGGTGCCGTTGCAGCGAGCCTCGTTGGGAAGACACTCCTCGCCGGTGAATGTGAGACACTGGATGTCTCCCGGTCTACAGATCGGGTAGTCCGGGGCTGGCGGAGCAGGGCCTGGGGCTACTGTACCAACCAACAACTCAACACATGCAGGGGCAAAACAAACTTGGTACAGCTCGAGTGGTTGTTTACAATTTAATTTTTCCAATTCGATTGAAAAAATGTTTTTGAGAAAAAATCTAAAATAGAGAGGGGGGCAAGAAAAAATAATGTTTTTCCTTTTTCTATAAGTTTCATTAAAACTTATAGAAACTTATATAATAATGTTGTTTAAAAGTAAAAAAACCAAAAAATTTTCACTAAAATTCAATAAGTTGGATTAACATTATACTTATTTGGATTATATAATCCTGAATATGTCCCATTTAAACATATTGCATTAAAAGTAGCCCTAGATTGTGGATTTTATAATATTATGTATATCATATCAAAATCCACAATCTAGGGCTACTTTTTGCAATGTAATATATAAGAAAAAAATTTGGCCAAAAAAAGGTTTGAGTTAATATGTCATCATTTTTCAATGAGTAATTTTTTTAAAGTATCAAAATATTTTGATAAATTATGTAACTATTTCATAAACAACCACTCACATACAAAAATTATAATTTGAAAAAAGCATAGAAAATTGATAAAAAGCCATTCATTAACAAAAATAACTTAAAAATAGCAACAACCATGAATCAATCTTTGGAGCTGGATAGTATTTATTGGAAAGGACCAAACATGTTCTTACAAACAAAATATTTTAAATACATTATAATGCTGCTTCTGCAAGCAGGAATACATACAATATTTGCCATTCCAATGTTCAAGCACAGCTATACAAAAATAATATGGTAATTTGTTTAAACTTAAGACTTTACGTGAATTGAGCTTTACATGATCAAACAATTGCACAAAATATTCCAAACTTACCCCAGAAATCTCGGAAATCAAATCCATCGGAGCTAACGGTGTATGGGCCTATAGATCGGTACTCGTCAATGTGTCGTCGAATCAAATTTCTAATTTCTAATGGGTTAGATGCACCCTCGGAAGATATGTCTAGAATAACGATGGAGTTGAAAATGTCATCACTCCTGGGAACAAAATGAAGAGAGTAAATAATATGTAACTATCAGTATAATTAATATTTTTGTTTCTATAACATACTCTGGTTCTAGTGATCGAGATGAAATAGTATCATGCCACTTAAATCATTATCCTCGATTGTGTTTAAATGTATTCATGCAAATAAAACTATTTATAATTTCTATTATATTAAGTACTATCTATGTTCATGTGTTTGTGTACTATAATTTTAAAATTCTAAGATGGATAGAATGTTCCTGCACTCAATACAACTCACATTCACTATTTTAGGAGAAATATAAAGTTTGCAAAACAAAATTTGACTGTGAAAATGATGGTATATTTAATAATCAAATTTTTTTAACCTCAATTGTCCATCACCATTGGATTAGAGCGTGAGGTGAATTAAAGACAGCGAGGTACCGTAACGGCATTAGTCACATAGGCTAGCCAGAGGTGGCCGCTCATGATCTGACAGGAGTCGCCGGCCACTTGTTTCCTTCCAGCAACCTTTGACTTACTGGCTTGAGCATTAACCCCGAGCTACAGGCAAGGTAGTTCAAGGTAAGTATAGAGTACAGTCAATAAGTACAATTATTTCGTATAATTATTTTTATTATTTTATCAAATTACAGGATTGAAAGATATGAATAAGGAAGTGAATATACTAAACCAGTTTGAAAAAAAAGTAAATTATACTAACATTACCACTAGTGACTTGTTTGAAAGTAGGCCTACTCACTGATCAATTTTGATGACTACAGATTTCTGGTCGCCTTCCGTATTGACAAGCAGCTCGTCGATACCTCGGGAGAACTGTTCCGAGAACTCCTTGAAGGCACTGCTGTCTCGGTCGGCAAGCTCATCGCTGTATGGTTCATGCACAGTAATGGTCACTCGGTGGTACACTGGCAACCAAAAACCATCTTTAGTTCCTTTTAAATTATCAGAGTTCACAATGTAAACAATCTAGGAGAGGGATAGTTTTTGTACCTCAAATAAAAATAGGTGAAAAAAGGATGGAGGATATATCATAAACAGTCTACCTAATTTTTGAGAAGTAAATTCACATATTATTTTATTTTATTATTTTTAGCCAGATCTGGGCTTGGTCCACAGAACATCCCATGAGGATTTAAGCTCAACCGAAAGATCCTCCATGTCAAATGAATAGGGCAAATGGCGAAGGAACTTAGGGACCCTTATGGCGTTACACAAAGTCAATTTAACAAAGTGTTGTTAGATTTTAAATTAAAATTAGAATTTCTTTTATATCTTGTACAAATTTTATAAAGTTAATGGTTTTATCCTTATTGAAATTACAAGATTTTTAACCACCTCCATTTTAAAATTAAAAAGCAAACTAAATGATACTTCAAGAACATTTTTCTGTTTTGTTAGTAAAGGATGTGAGCAAAGTTTGATTTCTGTAGATTAAATAGTTCTTGAAATATAAAGAATTTGTTTTAAAATACAAAATGGTGGCTAGCGGCTAAACGAAGGATTTTTTGACATATTTTTATAGGACATTTTTGTTTATTTTTATGAGTACTATTACCCCTTGAAATTTGTCCCTGTCTTTTGAACACCCTGTATGTATATACATTTTTGAATGACCCTTCCCACCCTCCACCTGTTCAGGGGGTTGAGTTATAAACTTGTATCATGGTTTCGGGCTTAACTGTCACCATGTGGGTCATGTGAATAGCTAGTTAACTTTTCCAAAGTAAATTCGCTACTGAAATAAATACTTTGATTACATAAAGGTAAAGTTAACAAGATATTCTTAAGCGAAATAAGCAAATATGTTGAAAAAAAACATTATTCTTTTGATCATCATGGCAGCAAACTTACATACTCTATCCCCATGTTATTCTTTTGGGAATAAGTAAACTAATAATATCACCTCCTCGTGTGGCTTCATCTATGATTAAGAATAATTTGTATCATGACAATATGACATGTAAATCATCAATTAATGAAAATTCCATTGTATGCAGGTCTTCTACTACTCAGATTATCTGTTCCAAAATTCACTTGCGTTAGGTAATAAACCACTTATTAATTGTGTGCACATTTTCTGTTTATTATTATTTTATGAGACTTTTAATGTTTCCAAAATTAAAACCTTTTGACTGTTTTCCTTTTTTTTTCAAACCCTCTGTGACCCACAACCAATTTTCCTGAGTTTTTAAGTTCGTGGTAACGTTATGATCTCTCAGGACTCCCTTACCTCTCTGGTGCGGCGCGCCGTTGTCAGTCGGGTAGGTCGGTGACTCTGTGCTGACAGGAATGAGGTCCTCGCCTTTGTCAGGCTCGGGGAAGTGTTCCTCTGGAGACTCCCCGGAAGGATAGCCTGATGTGAACCCGTTGTTGAAGTCGTCATCGTCGTCGGTCAGCGACGCCAGGTAGTCTGTGTTGCGACGGCTCCCTGTGGTGTTGAACTCTTCAGCGTCCGTACTCCTCGTGTCTCGTGATAACCTGCAAAGTAAACGTACCGGTACTTGATAAATCCCTTGCATACAGTTCCTGATTATAAGTTATAAGTTCCTGCCAAGTAACGGCTAAAGTTTCACCAGGTAACTGCATAGCACGCAGAACCTCTCTCATCTAAGGGTCTACTTACCTGAATTATATTGTAAACTATACCTTCTACCTATTTGAGTGTTTCAGTGGTCATTCATAGCTTTCTAAGTTTCCATTTTGGCACCATAAGTCATCTATTTTTGGATTATTTTTTACAGTTGACTGGCAGTCATCCGTTTTTGGATGACATCACAGACGTTCAGTTAACGGGCATATTTTGGTTACAATCGATAATTTTGAACCACACTTTTGAGCAAATTTTGGTGACCTAGAGATTTTAGAAGGTAACTAAAAACTCTTGCCATCTAAAATTAATTTTTTAAGTTTTCGTTTTTTTTCAACTGTTCTCTCAAGTATTAGTATTTTTTTAATAAAGTAAGTTCAACTTTTATTTTTGGACAAAATCCCATTATGGTATATATTTTTTCATGAATAAATGTTTAAAAAATGTATATCTTGAATTATTTTAAAGCAGTGTCTAAATTTTGGTATATTTGGTTCCTTTTACAAAATTATAGCTTTTAATTAAATTGTCAAATTCATAAATTGACATAATAAAAAATATTTGTTTTTATACATCTAAGAATTATTTCAATTTTTATAGGATATATATACAGGTCTTCAAAAGTTCAAGTAAAATTTTAGGTCTTTTAAACTTAGAGAGATAAACTAAAGGTCGCAGGTTCGAACATGCCATTGAATGTTGGGCTATTAATAAATAGTCCTTTATAAGGATTATTCAGCCTTATTCAGTAACAAGACTACAAGATTGTGCCACAATAATCTCACACTTATTTCTCATTGGTTTGAAATACCTACCTCGTTAGGTTACCATTTCAAAATGGTAATCTAATCTTACCTAAGTAAATTCTTGACATGATATTTTGATGTTTCGATACTGTACCCTTTGTTCATTGGCCTATTAATTAACGTTCCTGGAAAATGAGTCAGCTGATTTTTGTCACACTACAGGTCATAAACTCATTAAACCCATCACACTCACCAAACTCATGACCACCACTCATTAATATACTTACTGGATCCACTCATATCTACCTTATAGTGATTGGGTCGGTACCTTGCGAATTGGAAAAAAGGATAAAACTTTCAATAAATTTAAAAAAACAATCATAAAATTATGTTCTATAAGTATTTTCAAATATATTTAATAATTATTTTTCAATATTTTATAATCTATATTTTTTATTTTTTTTTTATTTACTTAAATTAAAATTTCTAAAACTAAAGTAATATAGAAATTGATTTTTTTTACAGTTATATAAATAAACATTCTGTCACAATTTCTTTTATGTGGACAAAATTTAATTTTATGGATGCGTGATATAATTAAAATATAATTTGTTTATTTAATGTTTATGGTAATCAATTATATTTTTATTTTTTGAAAATTTATATAATTTTTTTTTACATTTAAAAATAATTTTGAACCTATTTTTACAGAATGTTGTAAATATTTATGTTTTATAAAACTTATCAAAATTATTAAAATTTAACTTTTTGAAAATTTATTTTTTACGTATTAATTTTATTTACTTATATTCTGAAAAAAACCAATAGTTTTCATAATAAATTTCATCTAATGAAATATATTACATGAAATGAAAAAAAAACAACATAGTCAAAATTTTTTATTATATCTATTATTTAAACTAAATTGAAAATTTTAAAAAAATACTTTTATATACGGTTAATAGTAGTATTGAATTTTCAAACCAAAATCAAATCATTATAATTATCTTTATTCAATATAATTTGTGAAGTTATTGGCCAAATTATAGAATATGATATAATCTACAGTTTTTCAAATTGTATATTGATTTTTTTATTTTGAATGTATGAATTAAGTTTTACTACTAATTAGATACTTTAAAATTAAAACTCAAAAGGGAAAGTCATACTATTCACAAAACTCAAATGATATCAACTTTTACACGAGTTAAATCCATTTTATAGACGAACTAGTGAACCTGCAATATGGAAGCAGCAAACCCCGCAGCACATATGTAATATGAATTGCAGCCAGTGAATTCACGGCGCCGTCACAAAATCTAATCAATTTAAACAATCACAAAAGTGGGATATGGTGATTACAACTTATGTTATAGGGAATTTATTGGGCGTGAAATGGTAAATAATTTTGAATTTACGTTAAAAATCCTCCTCAAATACGTTAAAAAGTATTTTTTCCTTTTTTGTGACAAAATCAATTTTATTTTATATGGTTTATACAATACTTTAAATATAACTATATAATATGAAAATTTTTTCTGATTAAATAAAATGCGTGATTTAGTATTATAATTGATTATCAATTAATTATTGATATTCAATATTATTAATCATGACCATCCTCCACTATAACGGAGACAACGTTTTATATTTATTTATCTCATTAATTATTTACTTTATTGAATATATCTTTACTTATGTGAAGATATATTCTACATACAACTTTAGGCTTACGGTAATTTTTCCTCTTAAATCTCTTACATTAAAATAAACCAATTTTTTGAACCAGTTAAACATTACAATTTCTACAGCAATAATTTTAAGTTGTAAAATAGTTTTAATTTGTATACCTTTTGTGTGAATTTTCTGACAGAATTTTGAGACTTTAAAAATCTTAAAGCCTAAAAATTTATTTTGGGCAACAATTTGAAATTACTCATAGTGCTACTAAAGATTGAATAAACAATATGTATTTTACACACATGTTGAATAACCAATATATTTATGAGGAAACTTTATTTACTAAATTGTAACTCCATAAGCGATCAGAGTATTATTTGTAGAAAGTACTTTATGTAATGAAAGTTCTAATTTGAGTTGTTCGTAGAAATATCCCATAGTGCCATCTGAATCTGAGAGGTCTTCAAATAAACTTTAATAAATACAACAAATATCAACAAATAAAATATACTAAGTAACTTGGAACGTTAGAAATCATATTCACTTCACTTTCACTACATCTACTGTGCTAGTGCTCCAACTCTCGTTCTGAGCGCACTCTATCTTGTGTCGCCCGCTAGAGTGTTATTGTGGTTGTTTCTTTCGTTATTAATATATTTTTTTGCATTATGCATGATATACAGGTATAATATCATTGAAAATCTGATATAGTTAATATCTGTAGCTTAAACTTTCAATTTTTACTATAAATTATTAGGTTACCACTTGAAAACGGAGGGAGCTTCTCCCTTCTCCCAGAAACGTTGTGTAGTTGACATATACAACAAACCGGCCCGTTGGAAAAGTCCAAAATAATATATTGAATAATCAACAACTAACGGCATTATGAATTTTAAGGATTTTTAAACTATGCAAATGAAAAACAAACTAATACAAACAACAAAAGTCTTTAGCGAAAACTAAAATTCAAAGTTCAAGTTAACTGCAAACCTCTCACTGAACAATTAAATACTGTATTCATCTTCCATATTCATTATGGTGGGTATTCTAAGATGAATATAAATTAAGACTGAGTGTGGTGAGCGTAACAAGTTTTTAAAAAATGTAGTTCCATTACTGAGAAGGACCAGCTGATTTATTTTCTGAGATCATTAATTTATAACCAGGTGAGCAAACGTAATTGGGTGTAGTGTCTAACCATTGGAATTTTGCGATTTTGCTAAAACAATCAAAGTTTATGCGTTCCTCACAGTAGCAAACCTGCAAACACTTTCCCATGTTAATAGGTAGGAGAATAGGAAAATACTGTAATTTACCAACAGGTTGATTGATCAATCTTGTCATATATACTTGTATTATTACTGCCATATTATTGAGGTGGAAACTCGCTCAGTACGCAGGTCTGCTGCGACGGGGGTATTTCAACTTCAGAGAATCAAATATGAATAAAATGTTTGTATTTATTACCTGTGGGAAATAGGTTAGATCATGGATATGTCTAAAGGGAATACTTTAAGTTCGTCTAAACAGCTGTTCTAATTCCTATATATTTTAAAATTCAATACAATAGTTCAAGTAGTTTCTATGGAAACCTGTTACATGTTTTCCATCTTAAAAATCACCAACAACCCCCCCGCCAGAGCTAAGACATATCCATGTCAAAACAGAAGCCTATTCACTTAAAAGCTGTGTGAACGTTGTTTAAGTATGAAAAAGATGGCAACACTGAATATAAACATCTGACCCTTTCTGTGGAGTTCCCGATCGACATAAACAGACCAACTTTAAAAACCCAGCAAAATACATGTTTGGCAACCCAACATGGCCTAGCTTCTGCAGCGCGCTTCAATAGCCTACAAATTGAACTTGTGTTTTTAATTATCTATATGTATCTATATCTTAGGATTGGGTAAACTTTTAGCCCTAAAAGGTTTTATGTGGATTTATTATAGGTACACTAGGCCTACTACCCACTTAACAAAACACGTTTTCCCATAGATTTTCAATTCTTTTAATTAGTTTTTGGATTTTTCAATTGTTTGGTATAGCGAGATAAAACATTTTTTTAAATAATTAAATATTAAATTGTTCTTATTTCCCTATGGAAAATTGGTTAGATCATGTATATGTCAAAAGGAATGTTTTCAGTTTATCTAAATAGATTTCGTTAAAACCATATGACGTTTAAAATTTTCGTCTTACAAATTGCCAACCCCCCCCTCACAGAGCTAAGACATAATATGAATGTCAAAATGATTGTATTTACTTCCCTGTGGGAAATAGATTACATAATTGATATGCCAAAAACATCAATGCAATAGCTCTGGTAGTTTCTACGGAAACGGGATTTTAACACTTCCGCTGCACTTTTTGCGTTCCTCAAATCTGCTAACACCCCCCAGAGCTTAGACGTATCTATTTAAAAATAGATTAGATCATCATCATTACAGATATGTCTAAAGTGAATTTTATCAGTTCATCTAAACAGCTGTTCTCATAACCGAACTATGACGTCACTAACCAAATGATGTCACTGTTTCAAATATTGGTCGCGCAAATCACTAACACCCTCAGAGCTAAGACATATCCATGTCGAAAATATATTAGAGCCGATTATTTATATTATTAACAACGATTTGATTGTCATATTACCTTCTTCAACATATATTAACCAAGCGGACTGTTTTGAAACTAAAATGTTTCAGTAGCTTTTTGTTACAGGTACACACAAAATATGTTTTCCCATTTGAAATACATGGAAGTCCCGTTGGAGGCTTATTCCCTTAGGGTTTTTTTGGGTGTGAACGTAGATTAGATTACCTTTTGAAATGGTGACCTACCCAGGTAGGTATTTAAGCTAAGTATGAATAAGAAATGTTTGTAAGATAATTGTGGCGCGATCTTGTAGTCTTGTTACTGACTAATGCTAACACATTCCTTTTCCTTAGTCAGGACTGTCAATTAATAACCCAATATCCAAAGTTATCTGTTTCCATAAATATTTTTACTGCTATGGAAGTTAGGGAAAACTACTTTTAAGAATCGCTTGTAGCGCTATTAAAACTTGAAAGTATCACCGTGACCAGCTCTGGAGGGCCAGTCGGTTATTTTCGTTAAATTTAGATTCCAGTGACTCCTACACAGTATTAATATCAAATTGTGAGCCGATTATGAGCGCGCCCGAAGCTGCAGGGCTGCATGTAATGGAACCGATTAGAGGCAGGCTACACGCGGCCAGTGGCCGGCGTGGGCTCAATCACCTGGTTTACAAGGATTCACTTACCGGTCAGGATTACAGACCACTTGGTTTGATTATTAAAATCAATTCAAATGATTAAATTACGTTTAACGGTTAGAACGATGTTGCACTTTGAGCTGGTTGGGTGGTACGGTAGTTAAAGTATTCTTTATAATCTGGGGTTGATAAATACAATAACCACGTATACAAGTATTTGTATAACATACACAAATATGTAAAGAGTAGTTTACTAAAAAATATTTGGATTGGGTTAGATAATAGGATACTTGACCTACTAGCCTTATACTTAGCTGTTCCAGGTAGGTATTTTAAGCCAAGTATGAATGAGGATTGAGTGTATGGTGATTGTCCGTCCGTAAATAAAGATAGTGTTTAGTTTAATTAGAATGAATATATCGTCAGTTATATTACTCAGATAACGCCGTCAATGTCGGGAGCCGTGAAGAACACGTCTGGCAAATTGCATACAGCATTCATGTTGCGTTTACCGTTTTGCAGGCGCTCAAACAGACGATATTGATAATGTACTACGTACTGTAATTTTTAACTTTTCGTGGTTTTAGCCGAAGTTGTTTTAACTGCTACTTATCCAATACAAAATGGGATTATCCTAAATTAGTACGTGGAGAGTTTAAAAATACGTACAACATAAGTCAAGTTAAATATCACATTAAAAATTTTCATCTGAAAAGAAAACATCGCAAACCTAATAAAGCCAGTATTCCATGTAACTAATGTTTACTTTCAAAAATTATTTGTACTTATCATAAACCGACAAACCATTGAGTTATACTACAATAGTTCTACTAGTTTGTTCCTCATATTCACTCTGATTTCCGGAAAATTGGAAGATAATAAAAATCAAGATTAGGCTTATGTAAAATTATTGATTTAGATTTTTATAATTAGATGGTTTAAAGCGTATACCTTAAAATGTTTCAATCTAAAGACATTTAGTAAGTTTGTTAGTTATTTACTGAAATTGCAACCTTCACAGATAGGTATTTTAAGCCAAGTATGAATGAGAAATGAGTGTAAGAGGATTGTGGCGCGATCTTGTAGTCTTGTTACTAACCAAGGCTGACGTCTAAGAGACCTACAGTTTAACGTTTAGTCCGAACCACTGCCTCTGAATTATGAACTGGTCAACTTATGAGGATTGTATTTGTGGATTAACGGAGTATTCAATAGTGCGGACGTTAATCCTCACAGGAAAACACAACATCCACCGACCATCGCTCATAACTATCCACAATTCGTAACCTCCAAGTAGCTGGATTACTTGACCCTTCTCGGTCCCAATCAGTTGCGTATCTGGTATTAGATAGGTGAGTTTAAATTATAGTTTTGGAAACTCTGAAACGCTAAAGAATTTTCATTAGAAGGTTAATTAAATTCCACAAAAATTTTAAAAACACAAATATTTATGAGAATCATTTTAAAACATGCAAAATACACATGCAATCTACACATATGTTGTGCTGACTAGCAATAGTCAACAATAAATGGTGGGGTGTTGGCAAATCGTCAGATCAAAATCTGAAACGGAAATGACAACATATGGTTATAAGGACAGGAGTTTAGAGGAACTGAAAACAATCACCTTTAGACATATCTATGATCTAAGTTATTTCCCAAAGGGAAGTAAATACTTTTTTCCTACAACCGCGTGATAACAGTCACATTTCGTAGGTCACAGAATGCATAAGCAGTACATATCCGTCCTAGGACGGATATGTAACCGGCCAATCACATTCGCGAACGCTCCAAGTCAGCTGAGTCAGCTGATAGACGGTCGTCGTTCCTGCAACACTAACTTCCGGTTTTTCGCAATGAAACTGAGGTTAATGGAAACGTTTGAATTAATCTGTCACTATTAGTTAGTAGTCATTAAAATGATTCGTAGTGGAAAAAGTGGAATGAACTGTAGGTAGGAAAATCTTGTTTGTAATACAAGTGAAACTGTCATGGCCGCCCTTGAAGTTCTGGTAGTTCTCAGCTGACGATTCGTGCTGCCATATGAACCTCACGTGCGATATGACATAGTTTGCATTCTTAGCTAATTTCTAACTGAGACTATTAAAACGGAAAATAAAAAATGAGTAAATACAAATTCTGCCTCTCATTTAGTTATATCTACTTATTTTTAAAGTAAATGCTACAACCATCAAACTAGCGTGTGACTTACGTGTTGGAGGTCAAGGGCTGTGACGTGATCTCCTTCTCCGTGGTGGAGGTCGTCTCCTCAGACGGCGCCAACCAATCGACGTCAAACCATCCCCGTTTCACCCTATCCAACATCCTCATGGCCCCGTGCCAGAAACCACCCCTGTCACTCTCACTATCACTCGCACTAGCCACTGCCACTAGGTCACTGTCACTATCACTTCCACCTCGCACCGTCCTCCTGTGACTCGACACCTTCCACCTCGCGCCGCCCGCTGGCTCATCAAAGACTAGATCTTCATTCAGGAACTGAAACAGACACACGTTTTTAGATTCAATGTGGGGCAAAGACGCTACAAAACGCTTTTTCTCTATTACTTTTGCAAAATTAACTACATTTTATAGCTTTAAAGCTCGATGCATTTTGCAGAATATGGTTTGAATGACATAAATCACTAAAACAATACATCTCGATTTACAGACGGAGTGGTTCAGTAATTAGATTAGATCATTGATATGGTGACCCTACCACAATGTAGGTATGAATGAGGATTGAGTGTAAGTGATCATTGTGCAATCTTGTAGTCTTGTAACCGATGGATGCAAATGTAATAAAACCCTAAAGCTTGTGTTCTTAGAACACATCGAGTTTGGCACACTAAAAATACAGGGTAAACATTAATGTTAAAAGACTGCGCGAACAGCTTCTGACGAACGGCAGACGTTGAAATGTTTACTGTTCCAGCCTGTGAAACACTTTCGCCGAAATGAAACCGTACAAACAAACAAAAATGTTGCTAAACCTTTGCCAGAACTCACAGGCCTCGATCTAGCTAATTCAACAAACCGGAGTAGCTTGAAGTGGCTAGTCTTAACACAGATCAAGTCTACTGCTACAAACATCCCAACGCAAAAATGGCATTCAATTATGTTCCTTGGACATTTTACTCGGTCAAGACAAAAAATTCAGAATTTTCTTAGGTCCTACCATGAAATTTATTCGCAAGGAACAAAATGTCTGTACTTCAGTACCCTACGTCACCGGTAGAACAAATTTCATAGATACTCGGAAATAACATTATTATGTTCAGCTCAGATAAAATTCACCTTTGATATCGAATGGTGTAGCAGGCAACCTTACTATGAAAAAATAGAGTTCATTTTTAATTGATAAAGTTAACTATGCATAGTTAAATTAAATCCAAGATGTCATAGCTATCCAAATATACTTGGGGAAGACCTCCGTACTTCTAAACCTTTTTGGCCCTTTCAAAAAGGTGAGCGACTTGTGCTACAATTTTTCCAACAGGTTTCCAAAGTGTAAAAGTTATATAAAAAGTTACATATAAAAAGTAAAAGT
Source organism: Nephotettix cincticeps (assembly GCA_023375725.1). Lineage (NCBI taxonomy): Eukaryota > Metazoa > Arthropoda > Insecta > Hemiptera > Cicadellidae > Nephotettix > Nephotettix cincticeps. Next base: position 66,730,598 of record CM041788.1, read on the forward strand.
AAGATTTTCTTCAAATCTGTTGAATAATATTTTAACTGAGTGTGAACGTGACAGTTTGATCGAGTGCCTCAAAATGAGACTTAAATTTGGAAATAATATTTTTACAGCCTGCATGCACATAGTAAATGTTATTATTTTTTTAGTTCACTTTACTGCTATTTTATTATTTGTAAAATTGTAGTCTGATATACATTATGTACCGGTACTTATACTATTCCGATAATAAACTAAGTACTTGACCATCGCCGTAACAGATGTAGTTGTAGGCTACTTTTCACAACGACATTTTAGAATAGAAACGAAATTCAATCTACTAAACCAGAATTGAAACTTATTATCTCATACACTTTATCACAATCAACATGAGTCTTCACTAATACCAATACAGTTGTCAATGACGGAAGTCGGAAGCGTATTTAAACGTAAGCCCAGTAGCGCCCCTGGCGGGGAAGGGTGTAATCAGAGCGGGCAACGTGTGGTGATGAGGCTGTTGTTGTCTTGGTCAGTCACGCGATGTCAGCTGTCAGCCAACCACGGCCTGACATCAATTATTACGCCAATCACACCACCAGGCTCCCAGTCACGTGACACTCTTCTATTCAGTTACAAAAAACAACTGAAAGAAATTTTAAGACATTATATTTTACACGTATTTATTTACGTAAATCCATATTACTTTTAGATTATTGTCGTGTATACGGATATTGGTGGGTGGGTAAAGATGCTATGTTGCCAATTCTACTTAAGTAACGCTCTCTTTCTAAGACGTGAGAACACCAACACTGAGCATACTTTGTTGTCCATGAACTTTATTTTTACACATAATTTCGAAGCCAGCAGTTTGGTTTCATATATACACTGTAGTTTTACTGTTGCTTGTTTAGTTCGGATATTGGGTATACTTTTATTGGTATTTAGAATAAGAGCTTCAATTTCATTGAATAAATTTGAAGTACATATATTTATAAAATATATCTAAATAATAAACCTATAAAATTATGAATAATTGAGAAGTAAAAACGAACCCTTATCAATTTAGTTTTTACATGGATATGTCTTAGCGCTGGTGGAGGGGGTGTTGGTAATTTGTAAGTACTTCCAAACAGCTGTTCTTATTCTTATTAAAACTTCGATACAATTGCTCTGGTAGTTTTTACGGAAACCTTTTATAAATTTTCATCTTACAAATTGCCAACACCCTCCAGAGCTAAGACATATCCATGTAAATTTTAAATAGATTTCCATAGAAACTACTAGAGCTATTGTATTGTATTTTTAATGTATAAGAATAAGTACAGCTATTTAGGAGAACTAAAAAATTCCCTTTAGACATATCCATAATCTAACATTTCCAACAGGGAAGTAAATACAAACTTTTTTCTTTAAAAATTGCAAACGTAAAAATCATTTTTGTGAAGAGCAATGCTACGACAGAAGATGACAACGACGAGGCAAATGATTTTTAACGACAGAACTTTGAGGCACATTTTGGGGAGGGCATATTTTATATTTTACCAGTTGAATTTACACGTATTGTATTAGGTTACAAAACGATATCTATCATTTTTATTTAAAACATTTTTAAAAACATCAAAGGATACTAGTTTCACACGTAAAGTAATTAAATTGTCTTCTAAGAAGAGTTGGACAATCCATTAAATATTTTATCAGGAGGAAATATTTTTACATTCATAGAGCAAATAAAAATCAGGCTGCAATCTAAAAAAAGTCCTTTATGAGAAAACTGTAGAAGAAGTAATTGTACTAGATATTAAATTAATTTTCAATTTTAAAAAAATTTGAAGTTTACTTCTCTGTGGGATCATGGATATGTCTGAAGGGAAATGTTTTCACTGCTTTCAACCAGATGTTACTTCAAACAACTGTTCTCATATGACATCCCCCAAGAGCTAAGACATATCCATGTCAATACAGATAGTACTATTGATATTGTTTACTACGTACAAAACTGTACTAAAAGGTTAAAATGAAAGAACATTCCCATATAACCAACTGTCATAAAATTTAATAAAAATTATAAATATTCCTAAAACCACTACATAAAAACGATGTCGTTTTCATAAAGTACCATTCAAGTACCAAGTTTAATCACAGCTGTTAAATAGTCATTGACAATAAACAACAATGGCAGGTGGCGCACTACAATAGTGCCTGGCAATAATCGCCCACAGACACAGAGTAAGGAGAGGCGGAACAATATGGTGATCAGACTCATTATTACTCCGTGGAGACGCCAACTACTCCAGTCGAGTGCTCTTCAACTATGCCTCATCGACTTACCAGCTCTTATTGGCTACAATCAAGAATGCATTCGAGAATTTAGAGGTAGCTACAGTGGTCCTCTTACGAATGTCATTCACAGAGTTTTCGTTGTTAAAACAATGGCGTGCTGTTCAAGAATGAATTAAAAAAATTAAAAGACTATTTATAATCTACTTTACAAATATGTAAACCATAAGAAAATGCGACACAAGTAAAAATGAAATCAAATAGAAATGCTTTTGTAAATGTATTATTTTAACACAAAAGTTACAAAGGAAAAAATTACTAAACAAAATATAGCCAGACAATTTGAATGGTTTTCTAATTTCAAATAATATCTTACAGTCATTTTGTAATCCATATATTACAGAAGACTAGGAGACAATATTCGAAAAATGTTAACTAAACTTCTAGTACAAGCTGACCGTGTTTTCTACTTTGTATTCACATTGGTAATTGAGCAATTCAAATTTATAACACTCTAACAAATTCAAAAATATTTACCTGAAACTGGATCAATTTGTTACAAAAACCAACGAGTTCTATAAATACTGGAACGCAATTTTGATTCGACTAATTTTCCATGTGAGTTCCCATTCCAGTTGCGATACGGCTATACTCTGTGAAATAGTCGGTAAAACAGTGTACTGTGTTTGGAGCGAGCAGTTTCAGTTGAGTTAGTTTGACGGCTTGTCGCCAGAATGCGGCATCCGTCAACAATGCTTCTCTTCGCGTTTACACGCGCAGTGACGTCAGGGATTTGACTCCATGTGATCTCAGATTTCTAATATCATTATATTCTGTTAATAAAACAAATAAAAATAATTCTATGATGTCATCATAACTAAGATTACCGAACGTAATAGTATACTGCATTTCGTCACTGGTTCGGGAAGTGACTGTTGCCAGTACAAGATAGGGTAATTGCATTCTATTGAGTACCAGTATTGATGTACAGTACTGATATAGCACTTTTCATCACTCCACCTTACATTCAACACTTAAAAGATTTTTGTACGTTAAATGATTCAATGATTATGTTAGTGGTGTAAACAACAGATATATAACAATTGAAAAGATTAATTTAAGCTCAAATGATTAGATATAAGAAATTAAAAAATAAATAAAAGTGGTAGAGTATGATGCAAAGTACAGTAATCTACCGTTCGTGACTTGTCCGAGTGTTATACCAATACTTAATAAATGCGTTGATAATTCATCCCCTCTTTTTGAAATAGATTGGGGCATATCTATCATCATCATTTGTATGTCTGTGAATACTCCTCAAAACTACTAAGAATTTCACAGTTTATACATTACTGATTACTCGACCCATCTGGTAACAGCTATTTTTTACTACAGATGAGAGTACTTTGGAAATGTAGTTAGCGCGATGGTGTGAAAAAGTGTATAACTTCAAAGTAAACAATATAGAAAGTGGCTAGACAAAGTGATCAATCAAATTTGAAAATTGAAGTTATTTTCATTAAATCTAATGGTTTATTAACTATACAGAAGAAAAAGGACAAAGACGTAACTATTACTTGAAAGCTATAAATCATTTGTAAACTACAGTTAGAATGAGGTTGTAAAACGTTATAGGCAATATTATTAAGGCTAAACACAAAATTTAATAACGTATCCCATTCTAAGTTTCTTATTTACGTTTCAATATTTGAAACCCTTCCAGAAACCATAACAACATTTCACGGCTATTTTATAGTACTATAAATACACAAAGGAAAACTTAATTCAAATTCAAATCTTAACACCGGCCTAACAAAGGGACTTAAAGATTTTGTGGCAGGCAATTCTCCGTAGCCCCTGGGGTACCGGCCATTGGACCGAAATGCAATTCAGACTTGTACGGTGGCGGTCCTGAGGGCAGACCCCCCACCTTACATGAACAGGCCAAGGGGTCAGCTGTACGAAGATGCGAACCCGCGGGACGAAAAATGGGCAAAGGGATAAAAAAACATTTAATTTATTTCATTAATATTATAAAAGGGAAAATCTTGATTACCAAATCTTCTTTGCCAAGTGTAAACATCATACATAACGTCACCATTAATGACTCATGAGTTGAAATGAATTCACATAACTCACAGGCATAGATTGTAGCCCAATCACAGATAAACGAGGCTGTCTGTCACCAGACTGGTGTGACCGGTTGAAATCTATCGGGATTTCCTTCTTTTATATTAATGTACCGACTTGATGATAACGGCTTATGTAAATACTGAGTGACTATTACTGACTGATAGACCTGCTTCTATACTAGTTCTTAAAATCGCTCATTGCCGCTACTGAGAAGTGAGAATAATTGTGAGAAGAAAAGTTCACGACTCGTCTAATAATAACAAGATAAATAACCAGTGTTGTTTCCATTCGTTCATTCCGGATTTGCATCTACAGAAACAAAGCAGCGCAGCGAAGGAAGAAAATGTTGGCAGCTGATTAGGGCATAGGAGCGATGACGGACTCCAACGCTGCAGAAATGGGGATGTTTTAATTTAGACATTTTGCCGTCACCACCACCGCCATCGATGGTATACCACCAATCAGGAAGGTGCTTAACAGTGGCACAGAGATGAAGGTTAACAGACACACTTCACCCTGCAACATGCTCCTTCGCTCTTTTTTGGATACTGGAAGCTTCAAAAGGCACTTAATAGATCTTATCCGAGAGTGTTTACGGCGGAGTTTCGAGCCGGGAGCGCTCGCACACGCTGTGTGAATAGAGGAAACTTATGAGGGGAAGAGCTAGTGTGGGGTTCCCGCGGTGTTTGGTATATAAACGTGGTTTTAAGTCGTTTTCCGACACTCAATCGTTTTTCCCACTTGGCTTCCTTTTGACGTAAATTAAAATTTCATCTTGAGTAAACGTTTACTATCCTAAAGCGAGAGGTTACTTCGTTATTGTAAATAGAACATATTTTGCAAGTTTCTCCGGTGAAAAATAGCTTTAAACGTAGGTAAAGAGTTCTGTAACACCCTGTACGAGGCACGTTCTCTCCCTAAACTAGGCGCTCAACTCCGTCTACGCGCCGACACTGCCCCGCCGTCGCGCGACGCATTCCTGAAATATCTATGAGTCTCTAACAGCTTTTCGCGAGCATATCAATTTATATTATATAAATAGAAAGTGCGCTGTTTATGTACTGCGTACTAAGGAGTAATTCAGTTCAGTATGGTTCGTGACACACGCTTCCAACTTACACGCGTATAACTTAATACGTTAACTGTTTTTAGAGTGTACATTTACATATCTACTCGTACTTAAGTAAACTGTTAAAAGAAAGCAAACAGTCTCAGATACTCTATTACATAACACAGATATCTGACACAGACCTACCTGATATAAATAGTTTTAGAAAATCAAAATCGTAGGAAATCAAAATATATGTGACAGATTTGTATTGCATTCACGGCCGAGGTAAAGAGCACAACTAGCATTTACCTAGTTAAATTATGTAAGATTAAACGAACTATTCAAATTTTACACGTTAATATGCTCTGATATGTTGATGCGTGGTTACTAAAAGGCTATTTACATTGTTGGATGTTTCCGGCCTAGAGATTTAAGTTTCCGGTTCGCTCCTGAGCGAAATCCTTACACAACTGTGTAATGGTTTTGGAGTGGGCTCAGCTGTCTTGCTCAAGAGTCTATTAATTAATGATCTTGGCAAATGAATCAGCTGTTCTTGTGAGTAACAGAGCTACATGTCATCAAATCCATTACACTCGTCACATTCTCCCTTCACTCATATTTACCCTAGAGATCGCCTGATTCATTAATACCCTGACACAGAAGCTAGTCCGGTAGAAGCATCACAGTCGGTGTTTTTAATATTATAAAGCTGCTACTAAAACTTCTCAATCATTCAGATTGACACATAGAAATTTCAGAGGAGTAAAACTAACGAGGTCTAAAACTAAAACATTGATTTATGAACGCGATAAAATAGTATAAATGTAAGAAAACAGAACATTTCCCGTCCAACCTCAGGTTGACTGTGATTGGCTGATGTATTTTTCAACAATCGGTTTTGTCAACTCGAAACACGAATATGAACAAAACTGTTCGAATCAGCTGTTTTCCTAATAATGAGTAATGAATTCATTTCCACATATTAAAACATAAATGAAATACATACTCCTGGCCTGGAAAATAACTGGCCACTAATTGATTAGAGTGCAGTCTTATCAGTCCGTTCACTTGACAGCCCTTTTAAGCCGCTGCCTGTGGCGGATCACATTAACGAAAGAGAAATTAAAATGACTTTTATAAAATAATTACAATAATAATTACCAAAAAAACTAAAATAACACGAACATAATGAAAAAGATTGCGACGGATAAAATAATGACAATATATTGCAGATATATAATTCTAACTAAATTCTACTGCTATTGCGAAATGCTCCGGAGTAACCACGTATCATTTATCTGAAAAAGCCAAATTTTTATTTTATTTGAAAAAAGTTTGAGAGTCATTTTAACTCTCTGGGAAATTTATTATATATGTAAGGTCCAAAACTAAATTAGAATGTTTAAAAATCTCTTTGTTGACCTTTAGCGTCTTAACTAATTTCTTTTAAAAACTCCTTGTGCTTTAGTGAAATAAATCAGCTCCATTATTTTCACTCTGTATGTAAAACAAACGCAAAACCGTAAAAACAAAAACATTTTGGATTGACAAGTTTCTTAGTTGGCAATACTATCGAAAGCTTTGTCTATTTTGCAACTGGAGAGTACGTTTAGTGTTAGTATAGTTCGATTAAAAAACAAATTATACCAGATAAATGTGTGACGTATATTTTTGTAACTGTAAGGAATGTCAAGTTCAACAGAAACGTGCATAGGCCTGACACTCACTTGACATGTTGACTATCACATGCTGATAACCACTTGACGAGATCTGAAATGTTTGCCGTCCGTCTGTCTGTCAGGTAGACCGCTGGCTTGGAAAATACTGTGATAGGGGAGGTACTTGAAGACGCTGTCAAAATGAATTGAACATCTATTCAATTTGCCTCCAAACAAAAGATTCTGCTTCAGATTTTGCGGTATGTCGAAATCGCTGGAAATGTTACTGCTTACAAGATAACCATAAAATACTTTTTTGAGTTTTTTGTACAGAGTAACAATAGTGGTCAATAGTGCTACTACGACTGCTTCTGAAGTAGGCTACTTGTCGAGATTTGAACATTCACGTCGGATACTATCTATGAGGCAATAAACATGGCAGAAGCCAGCTGAAACAGAGACTTTGTTGTTCGTTCGCCGCGCCGGAAGTGTTAATTTTCAGAGTTACTGTAATGAACAACGTCTGTTTACAAGGCTCACGCTCGTGATGTTCCAGCTAGATAAAAGATCCGGTTTTGTTCGTGGTAGAGAACACTACAAGCGGTATTAAAATTGTACTACTAACTTTTCACTTAGTTAATTTGTTGGGAAACATACTCCTAAATATCGTTACTCGGAATAGTGTTAATGATTTGTTGACGTACGATGTGTTGATGCGATTGATCGTGTTGATGTACGATGTTGACGAGAATGATTGTTGTTACGATTGTTGAACAACCGAAAGGAATCGCGATATACTCAGTCCTTCCGGTCTGTATTATCCTGTGTGTATTTTAAACAACGAGGCAACATTTCAATTGTACACAAGTCGCTTAACCTAGTATACAACATTGCAATAATGTTAAAAAATATTGTGTAACTGTTTTTTTCCACTCAACTATATAAATTCTTAACTCATCATAGATTAATTAAGAATTATCATTATTGCCATCTAATTTCCAACTTGTTTGTGAGAGTTGCGTGAGTAAATTAATTGAAAGACATAAAAAAACTCATTGGAAGCTCATGCGAATCTCCTGCGAACTCACTTCGCTTTTAGCTAAAATAGATTGACCATATTGTGGTAAAGAAAAGTAGAAAATAATTGTTCTTATTAAATTACACATTGTCTAAACCTTACGATCAGCTGACCTGACTGTAGTTGAAGATTTTTTGCGCGTATGGAGGTTGAATAGTAAAAGAGAAATCAACAATGTTTAGTTAAGTGGATATTAGCAATTGAATTTTTATTGTATGGTCCTCATGGCCTATGAACGACGTGTTTGAGTAGTATTTTTTCATGTATGTGCAAAAGTACAGAACTTTCATTGAACCCAAAAATCCTGTTTTTGACTCTTAAATATCAAGAATAATACCACCGAGGACATACCACACATACATGACGTAGACACGAGAAGATAATACATACCACTCGTATTTTTCTAATTAGATAGCATTTTCGTAATATATGATTTAAATTAAAAATTATAAAAAATCCAAATTGACATAACTTCAGCCTCTATACTCGTCGAACGAATATAAAGTAGTTCGCAATAAATGCACAAACTCTGTTAAAAATACAAACTTTTCAAAGAGTTCCTTTTCAAAACCACTTCCTCACTAAACGCTCGTACACGCAGTAAACAAAAACTCCTCCAAACTCGCTCCCTCCACGACACGCGTGTGGTCGGACTCCTAATGACACGCGGTCTGCGGCCGACCCCATTAGGGGGCTTCACATGACACCAAACTTTTTTAATATCTCCAAACGCCGGTGTCGCGCTCTCTTGTCTGGATCGATCAACACTTGAGACAGAAGTGTGGAATTGTATTGGTCGGGTGTAACTGATTTTAAACAGTGTAACATATATTAATTGTGCATGTACAAGTATCAGTTATTAAACATATCTTACAGGGTATTTCAAATATGAATATGATTAATGAACGAGTGTGGTAACTGACGTGATTTGTTATTAATAAAGACTAGAGTAGCAAGAAAGTAGTACGATGAGAGTCAGTGCGGTGTTGCCAAATCGCCCTATTATATTGTAGCATATGGTTACGTCAGCTGATAGGCTAAATGAACAAAAAAATGGCAACACTGCTGGCAAGAGGGAATGAGGGGGAACAGCTATCCAATACCTTATCGGACCACTTTCGTGCGGTTTACTTTAGTACTTGATTTTTCAGTATAATTATTTAATAGCCGAACGGTTAAAGACAACTGAGCCCACTCCGAAATTTCTACCCCAAAACCACTATTGATTTTCAAAATTCTTGTTTGTTCTAACTGAACTCTTTCCTGTACAACCTAGCTGAAAATTCCGATTTCGAAATCAATCGTAGGAAAATAGAAGCTTCATATATTGCTACGGTAGTCATTTAATAACAATTAAAAATAGCCTTAAGTATAATATAAAAATGCTAAAACCAATATGATACTGAAAGGAACTGACTTCTTACTGTCCAAAGAATATTCCAGGCTTCGTTAGTAACAAGACTACGGAACAAGATCTTACACTTAAAATTCATTCAAGCTATGCTTAAAACACCTCCCTCGTTAGGTCACAGTTTCATTAATAAAGTATGTAACGAAATATTTGGCCAGGAAATTGGAAGATAGCATAAACTTCTCGAATGTTTGACCAATAATTTGATATACCGATTGACACGAGCGGCGCTCGGTGCCTCCACATGGCATATATAAAATACTTCGACACGTTCGAGATATTTAGGTATGTTATCGATCAACTGGAAAACCTTGAAATCAAACTGGTTTTAAACATTTTATACTATGTTGCAGACGATAAAGTAACGGTAAAGCAGGTAGGGGCCTTATTGAATGAGTGGTTTCATAAGTGGCTAATGAAATGAATGCATGTTATAATTTGTAACTAACTTTAATGTACATTAAAGTATAACCTAAATAAAAATATTTAATAGAACATTGTTTGTGGATAAAGATATGTTTTGACTGAAACCAGAAATAAAGTTGGATTGTATTGCATTTTCTGTTAGAAATAGGTTGATCATAGATATGTCTAAATAGAATATTGTCAGTTTCTCTAAACAGCTGCTCTCATAATTATATGACGTCACTTTTTATGCGCCCCGCCAATTACTAACACCCTTTACCCCGGCACTAGACATTTGCATGTTAAAAATCAAAGCAACAGAGAGGTATGATTGACCTTATTTTATTGTGAGTTGTTCAAAATGTGCTTTTTATTGCAAATTTTATGTGATAACAGTGATATTGTGAACATATACATCAAAAACTGGTGATCAGCTGATTCATTTGTAGTACGACGAACAGACTAATATAATAATAATAATGGGTGAATTATTATTAGCCTCTCAGCACACAATTTTCGGCAATAAAATTCACAGCAAATTCCTAAAAAAGTGTAAAATTGTTATTTCAATAACCATACTTGTGACCTAGTTTACCAGACTTCAGAGAAACGACGCTACAGATAACAACGTGAATTCCACAAAGGTTCTACAAGCCCTAATCTAAATAGACCATTCATTACGGAACCACAAAGCACCACGAAGACTCGGACAGCCTGTCATAATCCTGCGATCCGGCGAGATGGGCTCTTTGGAGACTAGATTTAAATCTTCAAACGGTCTATTTGTGTCCGTAAACCGTTGAGTCAGCGCCGAGACTGCCTCCGTTCGATTGGCTCTGTAAATAAACCAATCGTAGCCGACTGTTGTTGATTGTTGAACAAACCACTTACATTGTTGAGTGTTGAGGCTAGACGCTACATTTGCGAAGTTCTACGAGTGTTGACTGGATCTGACCTCGTCTAAGATTTGTATCGTTACTGGTAGGCTAAAAGAGAATTGTTGATCTGAAACTGGCGAATCTTCTGATGTATAGTCTGGACTTTCAGCGAATTTCATAAACGAAGTAGAGCTATTACTTTAGTCGTTCGGTTGAATCTTGATTATATTTGGTTTTACGTTCTAAGACCGCATCTGGATTTTTACTCCTCTAAGAGAAAACCCAACCCCACTAAGAGAGTGAGATGTTGGACACTACGCCCATAAGAAGTATCCTAAATTTTGTGAAACTATTACTGGCCACACGATATATTGCGTAAAAACTTGGTACCGTACTTGAGTAAAGGTGAAGTCAATTGTGGATATCTAGGGAAAAAATAATAATTTTTTATTTTATACTTTAAAATATATCATTACAGCACGATTAAACTTGATAATTATACAGTAGACATTTTTTATATTCATTGAAATGTAATTTTGTGATTGCATAGAAAACCACTTAAACTTTAATTTAACACCTAAACCATATATTTCCGACTATCGTGTGGCCAATAATGTTGTGACTAAATAGCCAATGTTCTTATATGGCTAAAATATATATATTCCACCACTGATGTAGGGAATAAACTGTTTATCTCCTTCTTTTTCTTCCTTATAAACCCTTTTTCGGATGACAGTACAGTCTACGTGCCTAGATGTGGTCTACTAATTCTTCAAAATCTAACAACATGTACATACAATGTGGACGGGTTTCCCCCAGGACAACGTAGAGAGTTTCAACACGTGGGTGAGGGTTAATGCCTCATTCGAGGTCCACAAGTGGGGATGAAAGAATCGTTTGAGTGTTTGCAGTCGGGGGCGATGTAAGCCTCGGCGTTCTGCAAGGCTTTCAACACCGAACACCGCCTCGCACGAACCTGGACCACACATACGTGTCCATTACAAACGCGATGAACAACGTGAGCATCTTCTGCACTTCCGGTCGGAATCCGCAGCACATCCGCCATCTCGGATTTTTATTGAGCAAGTGCAATGTTAGAAACACTGAAACATGTCTCTAAAAACCTCCAATTAACCAGAATTAGTTTGAAGACAGAATCTGTTTATCTTAAACACAAATCAAATCGCAGTATATATTATATAATATTATGATATGGAGTTATGATCAGATAGGTTGCTAGACGTTATGCCGTTAAATGCATAGAATAATTCTACGTACATCTCATTCATAGTTTTTACAATTTCAGATATATTTATCACATACACTTTTTTTCGTCTCGTAAAACATTACTTTCTTGTTTACCAAGTAAAAAGGGCTTAACACTTTCGCTGCGGACCACTCGGATCCGAGTGGTACTCACTCCTAACTATCCCAGATAGGAGTGACTTAATTTTTTAACCATAAGACATCTATGAAAACCCGTAAAACGTGTTTTAAATTAGCAGAACAAAGTTAATATTTCAATGGCGTACATAAATATCGCTAATTTTGTAATTTATGTGTGGCCACTGGTTAAAATTGATGAAAGTAGCGAATGAAAACATTAACAAAAAGCCGACAGAAGTAGATCCCGTCGGTAGAAAAACCAATCGGATTTGTGCCAAGATAATGTTGATTTGATTGCTTCATAATCACAGAACGAGGTCCGAACACGGGGCTAAGCTAAGCTGACAGATGGTTTTTGCAAGCTCTCACCTGAATCGAACGGCAGACATTTGCGACGTTTCGAGAAGACTGGAGCCTCTGTATCACTGGGAAATCTTCCTAATTGGCAGACATTCATACGAGAAAGCCGCTAGGATTAGCATCACTGTCGGAGTGCAAAAAATACTTAATTATTTGTAATTATTGTATGTATATTAAGTGACATATTTGATATGAAAATAATATCAGCACTACGTAAGGAAAATTTGCAATTATACCACAATGTTATGTTACCATAAAGTACAGGGTAACTTTTCCAGCATGACCATGACTCTATTTATAGACTATAAGTTTTATAAACACTTTAGAAAGTCGTCCTAACCAAACAATGAGTAATGTATTACCAATGAAACTAATTATTATGTATTAGGTCGGCAAAAATTTTAGTAACCTCTCAGGAAGCCAGTGGATCAATTTGCAGCTAGATGAATTTAGAATTTAAGTTAAGTTTTCTAACCCAAACGTTTTAATCAATACTTTCTACCTAGTATATTTTCTTGGTAAGTCCCACCACTGTCAAGGGAAGCAATTGAGAATAATTATAAAGACCTTGTATACTATCTGTCGTATAAGCACCGATGTGTAGTCTATGTGAGAGGTAAAAAAGGTAGGGGTAAAGAGGCTGACACCGTCATAAGGATCATGATAACGACCTAATAAGGGTCTACCCTGCCCACGCTACCATGAAAAAAGGTTTTGAAGTGTCCTTATTAAAAATAATTAATTGTTTTAGGGGTGTTCAGTCAACAGGATTTGACAACGGATAGAGAATCAACTCATGCTGGCTTGTTTATTTCCATACCGATGTAATTGACCTAAAACAAGTCCAGTAATTTATTTTAACTGAAAATGTAGTTATTCATTGAAACTTTTAACCCTAAAATAAACAGATTTTTATTGAAACGGAGCATCTCGGCTTCTACAATCTTTTATCCCTTATCAAATCCCATCTACAGCGCAATACAACTAACTATTGAATATTGTGTTCTAAGACAAGATTCTTTGAAACTCCTGCAACGCTTGGTTCCCTTCTTCAAAATGTATGTTATTTATTAGTTCAGTTCGGGTAGTCCCATAATATCTAGACTCACTACTTATAAATTATATGACGTTTTGAATTTGAATCTCGTAATCTTTTATATTGCCTATTCAAATAATTGGTGAATTTAATTACAGAAATAAAACATTTGAAAGCAAAAAAATTGGACTAATCAGCTGGTCATTACCCCGGCGACAATGTAAACACAATCAGCTGAGAATAGCTGCGCATTTCTCCCAGCTGTTTACCTGGTCTGTCGGAGCCAGAAATACCGCAGTACCAACTTTGCGCAACCAGCTGGCTCGACCGCCCGTATAAATACAGTTATTTGCCGCCCATTTTATTTGGATCCAACGATTTCACGAGAGCACGTTGTATTTAAACTCTTACATCTCCCTAGATTGTTCCAAAATATTGTGTTCATCCTTGGTCGATTAATATGTAATTTATGGTTAGACCTAACTATTACCTATCCTATTATTTGTTAAAAATCCATTTATACCTAACTTTGAAAAGTGTGTCCCCACACAAAGGTTTTTCGCTCAAACTGAGAATGGTAATATTCATGTTCGACATGATTATTAAGTTAAGCACAAAAATATAATCTACATTACTTAAAAACCCCATTTGTTTGTTCATTTAAAGGTAGGCTAAGGGTTTGTACAGTAATATAAAATTTCAAATCAACATAAAATTTCTTAGTTCATACAAATATAATTTCTGGTAGTGTTGGCTACTAAAAACTGGTCCTTAAATGTGTGTATGAAATAGCACGTGGAAAGCTACATGAAATAAAATATAACTTAAGGTACCGTCAATTTAGAACAAGAAGAAATTAATATATTTATGCTAAATTAATCTCTAAGTATAGGATACCAATTTACTAAATTCTTTGCCTCAGAAGCTGAAAGAATTGCAAATTGAAACAGAGGTTAAAGAAAAATAAAATGTTATTTTATGTATAATTCCTAGATATTTATGGTCTTGTCACTTATTTTAGAACTAGTTTTGTTTTAATGACAATGAAAAAAGAATAAATACCCCCGTCGCAGCAGACCTGCGTACTAAAGCGAATTTCCAAATGAATTATAAATAATAATATATGACAAGTTTTATAAAAATCTGTCTATAAACATGAGAATTATTTGCCTATTCTCCATAAGATTAACATGGGAAAGAGTGTGCAGGTTTGCTGCTGTGAGGAACACTGAAATTAGGCATTTCTACCATAAATAATTTTTATCTTAACATTTATACCAACTTTCATCAACATCTGTCCTTAAATAAAGGAGTTTGCCTATTCCCTATATGATTATTATGGGAAAAGAGTATGCAGGTTTGCTGCAATGATAAACACATAAACTATGATTTTTAAGCATAAATGGATAGATCTCAACCAGATGAAGCTAAATATCAAGTTTTATCCAAAAATATTCATTAATATGGGAAATATTAATTTTTCCCTATCCTCCATAAGATTAACATTGGAGCCCCACAATACAACGTTCTGTGTTTAGATTTTTTAATATCTCGGTAACCGTTGGAGATAGAGAAAAACTTTAAGGAACTTAATTGTGTAGTTTTTAAGCTGATTCCAATGGTGAAATATAAAATTAGAAATTTTTAAAAACTACACGTGAAAAACGCAAAAAAACCATTTTGGAGTACAAAACCCCCGCCAAACTACCCGTTCCCATTGACCGATATGTCTGGTTTACGAACTCGTCCGAGCATTTGTAGGAATACACGTCTCTACCAAATTTGGTCTCGATCGGACCATTTTTACGAGAGTTATTGTGTTCACAGACACACATGTATATATACAAATTTTAACGACTATTGTTTTTGGACTCTGGGCACCTATAGAAGAAAAAATAACATGGTCCCAGGCTTAAGTCTCACCATGAGACCTACGGTAATAGCTTCTTCCCTATGGGAAATTCGCTAATATACGTACTTACATGTAGTGTTGGAAATAAGAAATAAATAGTTTGGTCGGTCGTTAGTAACAACCGTTAGTTTCCAACAAGAAGAAACGATTTCCAAGAGTAATGAGACTGTTTAAATTTGCTAAAATAGAAATTTAATTGTTTGAAAGAATATAGTTGTTTCTTGCCATGTAGACGTTTGTCAATCTGTTAATGTAGACTTTTATTCACTTTCTATTCTGTAAACAAACATCATTTCTCTCTCTACTCACTAACTCCTCTCTCTCTAAGGAACACAGAGGTTTGTATTGTTACTTCTTTTATTGCATATTATATAATTACATCAAATTAATTATTGTCATTATAGTTTATATTCTGTATTTAGTTATTATGGTTCTTAAATAGCTGCTGTAGCTAGAGAGATATTTGTTTTTTAGAAATAAATGTATTGAAATTGAAATATACTAAAATATGTTATCTTGAAGGACCTATACCTATACAACCTATACATTCCTTATCCTGTTCAGTGAAGGTTTCCTTTCTGTACCACCTGTACAGTACTTATCACAACAGAAGGGGCCTGAATGTATTTTAAAATTTTTTAACCAATCTTCAAATTCATGTTTTCAAAAACTTATATAAATTTGATACCTTCACTGGAATGATTTTTTCCTTATTTAGTGGTGAATTATCAAATTATGCCCAAAAACAATACAATTAATTTGTATGTCACAATAAACAACATAGAAAATATTTATAACAACATGTGTACCAATATTGCTTCTGTATAATGTCGCCCCTGTAAGGGATTTTACGACAGGTTCATGAACCAATAACCAACCTTTGGTGAAATAAAACAAATATAAAAGAACGGAGTGCTCAATAAAACACAAACCTCTATCAATGTTGTATTTCCTTTTTTCCTTTAGTGACAACGTCTAGAAATAAATGTAGCAAAACACTGGTAAAAGGAAATTAAAATTACAATTTTAAATTTCAAACTGTAATAAAATCTATATTGAGACATTTTTAGTGTGTAATCTTGCTGAAAAAAATTTAACATCCTTAGTTTATTTAAGGGAGTATAAAATGTTTATTGTATTTTGTTTGTTTGAAACAAATTATTTTTAACGAAATTCGGATTTACAACAGTCCTGATGACATATATATGTTATGCTAACATGACGATATTGTAATATCGACAAACTTGCAGATTAACATAAGATCAAATGGTTTAATCACTGCAACTATACTTAACTTTCATACCATATGACAATTAATTGTGTGTAATAACTGAATTTTTTTATCTAAACGGGACATACCGGCTATGGGTAGAGTTGGGAGGACTTCATGTACGCGATATTACAATCGTGCGAACGTCATTCCTCCATGTTTTAGCCGACAATCAAAATAATCCTAAATATATTTTATTTTTTTCTCCACCTTCTTCATTTCTATAGGTGAGCAACAATGTGTTTTTAGAGAGAAAACATGGAGGAATAACGAGAAAAATGCGGTCGCACGGCACGATTGTTATGTCGCACGATTGTTATGTCGCACGACTGTTATGTCGCACGATTGTTATGTCGCACGATTGTTATGTCGCACGACTGTTATGTCGCACGATTGTTATGTCGCACGATTGTTATGTCGCACGATTGTTATGTCGCACGATTGTTATGTCGCACGATTGTTATGTCGCACGATTGTTATGTCGCACGATTGTTATGTCGCACGATTGTTATGTCGCACGATTGTTATGTCGCACGATTGTTATGTCGCACGATTGTTATGTCGCACGATTGTTATGTCGCACGATTGTTATGTCGCACGACTGTTATGTCGCACGATTGTTATGTCGCACGATTGTTATGTCGCACGATTGTTATGTCGCACGATTGTTATGTCGCACGGCTGTTATGTCGCACGACTGTTATGTCGCACGACTGTTATGACGCACGATTGTTATGTCGCACGATTGTTTGGAAGAAAAGAATTGTTTGGTTTTACAAATATATACGTAGTTTATAAATGAATGACGGAGTTAGAGAGGTGAATCATGCGTGAATGAATTAAAGAGTAGTGTTTAACACAAAATTGTAGAAATCTGTGATTCTTTACCCATTGATCAATAGTAAAAAATGTTGTATTTACTTCCCTGTGGGAAATAGGTTGGATCATGGATATGACTAAAGGTAATGTTTTCAGTTCACCTAAACAGGTCTCCTTATAACCAAATGGCGTCACTGTTTCAAAATTTGGTCGCGAAAATTGCCAACGCCCCTCCTCGAGCTAAGACATATCCATGTCAATAAACATAAATGAAGGATTTTAACCATAAAACATCTGTATCAAAACAAAAAAAAACTGGCAACAAAATGACTGACAACAAAACGCATTAGGTCATTTTACAGATATTACTCAAAACAGGGTCAAGAAGACGGAGGGTGAAGGGAGAGGGGTAGGTAAGGGTGTCGGCAGCTTGTCATCCTTAACCCAAGTTATATTTGCTGTGAGGGCTTTAGTTTGTTTGGGGATCACAAGGAGGTGTTAGTGTCGTTGACGACAGCGCTCGTGGCGGGATGTGGCCGCACTACGTGTCCGGAACCGGAAACTACATCATTAACCCCCCTCCCAAACCGCCCCTACCACCCCCTCTCACTGTTTATTCTTGACACCCTAGTTAAAAAAATGATCACGATTTTTGACTTAGATGAGGGGTTCAAGTGGCGGTCTCTGCTAACTTTCTGAGACCACGTTCTCGAGGGGTGGACTAGGGGTGGATTGTGCGACGGGTGGTAGGGAAAAGGGGTTGAATGTTCTAATACTAACATCTTCAGCGTTATCACAGTCTGTGAAATTTTATATACGTAGTATTATATCGATATTGTTTAAGTGAATTTGTATTTAGTCGCAATTTCGTTTAATTCATCGCTTCAAAAATATGAGCTAAATACGTTAACTATTTAACAACAATCCAATCTAATATAATAATGGCCCATTGAATAATAATATCTATTGGTTTATTTTGACCTAGAACATTTTTGACATGGATATGTCTTAGCTCTAGGGGGTGTTAGTGATTTTTAAGATGGAAAACATCTAACAGGTTTCCATAGAAACTACCAGGGCTATTGTATTGAATTTTTAATATAAAAGAATAAGAACAGCTGTTTAGATGAGTTGAAAACTTTTCCTTTAGACATATCCTTGATCTAACCTATTTCCCACAGGGAATTAAATAAAAACTTTTTTTTAGATTTTTGGGAATCATGTATTATGATTAAAAATCAAATGTTAGATTCATTATAATAATCAGCTGTTGTAGGCCTATATTTTTATATTTTCCTTTTGCTGAAATATATAAATGGTTGATATTGAGTATTTCATCGAATATTTGATTTTGTGTGCATGTATTTGTGAGTATGTGTGTTTTTGTGTGTGCGTGTGAGTGTGTATTTACCAGGCTGTAAAATGGTCAAAGGTGGTATAAGATTATATAGTCTGTCTCTATATTTCATTTATGTCTTAATGTTTCAAGACCACATGGATACACTCAACCTTTTTTACAAATATTTTGGCTTAAAATACCTGGATAGGGCGCAAATTAGGAAAGGTAGTAATAATTCTACTATATTTTATATTTGCTAGCGAATCTGAACCTAATAAGTCTGTTTTGTACATCGCTGCCAGGAGCGACGGGTTACGCTAGTCTCTCTATGTAATCAAAATTATCTTGTCAGAGAAATGAAATTTATTTTAACGTATAATATCGAAAGAAAATGAATATTTCTGTATTACCACCGATGAACCTCAGTGTTCTTGCTGTGTACAGTGCAAAAGCTCGGCTAATAGATGTCTTGAGGCAGTAGTTAATCCAAGACAGCAGGGAGACATTTATTACACTTGAACCGGTTTCGCAGTCGACGTTAACTGGTTTTATTTGTGGTTTGTTTCAGTTGTTTTATTGCAAAGCATAAATAGGAATTTGAATCGCAAAGTTACATGATAATAAATACTGATGAAATTGTGCCAATTTATGTTTTAATCTTTCCTCTCATTTGTATTAACCGCGTAACTAATGCTTCATGGTTTATTTAAGGACAACTCATTATCTGCAGTATTTACTATGTTTTGATTAATGAATCTTTGGTTGTAGAGAGTAAGAATCGTTGTGTATGAGATAGATGCTGACAACTTCATGTCCACTGTAACCAACATATACCCAATCTAATGATCCAACAAAAACTTTTGCAAATTATGCCATGATTACACTGAATTCTAGACTTGCAAGTCTTTGGATAGACACTAACGATTTTATAATAACTTCTATAAGGAGGCTACTAATAATATGACAATTAACATGACAGAATATGGAAAAACTTTTTAATGATATTTTAAAAGTTTATAAAACTGGTTACGATTCAATTTACACATTAATCATATTCGTATCACTGGTTTCTTGGATGAAAACCATTACAACATTTGAGCATGTAACCATTTCTTATTCAATTTCTTCCTCTATCAGTAGTTCGGAAGTGATAAAATATAATATATTTAAAATGTTATTATTTTATGTGTGCATAATTTTCTAGATAAGAAACAAATCTTTAAAATTTTAAACTCTGATTAGACCAACATTTCCAATAATTTTACTTTTTGAAATATTTTAAACATAAGAAATGTAATATGTACTACATAAAGAATAAAAAAATAAGAATAGAATAAAAAGAATATAAATTTTAAAACATTGAAAATGCACAGGACTGTTTTAGTTTTAAATTAACGAGTGTTATTTTCCAGTTGTAGTTGAGTTGACTTGGTTCTTTTTGTGCTTTTATCAAATAGGTAATCTAATTGAAAACATAATAATTGTCTCTGATTATTAAAATGTTTTGCCAGTCAAACCCTTCAATCAAGGACAGGAGCTCAAAAGGCAACTCATCTCTATTCATTATCTTATTTGAACCTAGAAGCCAATGTAGAATTCCGAGAAGATTTAATAAAAACTTTACTGTCATGTATATCATTATTCATAAGCGCGAAAATGATAATTATTTCAGAGATAATATTCACTACAGCGTTAGTAACGCTTACACAAAAATATAGTGACAAGGACATTCAGGAGATAAACCGTTATCTTAGTGGTACATTAAAGTATGTAATGGTTATTCATGACGAAAAAAGTGTGTTCAAAACAATGGTACATCGTTAAAACTACAACACAATGAACGATCGAGAAAAATACAACGATGTGTCAGTAAAAATACGTTTGTCAACAGAAATCAATATATTATTGAAACATTTTTACAAACAATCCTTCGAAATAGTAACAAATTGTGAAGCACAAAATATTACAGTATTTTTTATTAACTGCAAGTTTACTTGGTTTTTTGGCAATTTTGTGTCATGAAGGTACGTTTCCTTATATAACAAATCTACAAACTATGTGAATGTGTGTGGTGTGATAACGCGAGAACCCACCATTACAAAAATGACTGTCGCCCTATAACCCCACGCGGATATTTGCACCCTAAATGGAATACAGTATATTTGATTGTACGGAACAGAATCACTTTTCCGATTCAATAAAAACTCATTATTTCAGTAGGATAAACTTTCAATAAATATTCTTATCAGTGAACAATTGTATTACTCTGCTTTAAACATAGTTGGTAATATGGTATTGTTCAAAGAAGAAACATGTGCTTTTGCAAATTGTCTGTGTTCACCTGTTAAAGATAATGAAGCAATCAATGTTAACCTTACGGGGAGAATGAACTTCGAACAATGCTTAGGCCTACTCCCAGCATAAATTAATTTTGAAGATTTTGAAACCTTTTTTGCAAAAATACAAACCGGAACGATTTTGTTTTCACACCAAAAGTTATTGAAATTAGTTAGGAGTCTGCTACCTTCGCTATCTTAAATACTTACTCCCGTAAGCGCATTGTTGAAAACTCAGAAACATGTTTCGCTTCAAACCGGAACAGTAGCTCAGGGTTAACGCTCTAGCCCAGTATGTAAAAGGTCGAAAAAATTGCCATCTGATTAAAATGTGTTCAAACATTTTTAGAATTTGTCAGTAACTACAGTAAACCGCACGAAAGTATACCTATGAGAGTCAGTGCGGTGTTGCCAAATCGCCCTATTCTCTTATAGCATATGGTTACGTCAGCTGATAGGTTAAATGAAAAATGGCAACACTGCTGGCAAGAGGGGATGAGTGGGAAACAGCTGTCCAAGACCACATCGGACTACTTTCGTGCGGTTTACTCTAATATTTATGGTAGAGCAATTTTTATAATTATAGTTTGTCATCTATCCACTGAGTATCTGAGAAAAATGAAATTCTTATCCAATAGGTCCATAGACAATACAACGCTTTATAGTACAAAACAACGTTTTAACTTTTTTAATTTAACATTCTGCATGAGTGTTTGAAATGAAAAACACGTTCTATATATTTGAAAATAAGGATGCCTTGACAAGTTAGAATTAACTCTAAAATGAAAACTGACATACAAAGTAAGTAAAAAGGCATCTTATCCACTAATACGAATGGTGGCAGTCTGTTCAGTGTCTCTGAGACAGCCGGGACATGGTCGTCCTCCCATCACAAGCCTCCAGTAGGCTAAGTGTCTGTTATTTATTAAGAGCCCAAACATCAATCGAAGGTTGAATTTATTGCGACTTTCTGTTTGAATTATGTTCTACAGTCTGAAGTGATACAACACTCGAGTGTTATGGTTTTAAATATGTCTATTTTGTGAGCTGTGGCAAAAACCATTTTATTTGGGAATCACCAAAAAGAAGTTCATAAAACGAAATGGTTTCATTCAAACTATTCCAAAACAGCATGTTATTTATGGATAATTTATAAATCGGATTGTAGAAAGCTCAGATACACGATTCATTAAGTTTACGATGTTGAGGTTTTACTTCAGAATACTTAGTGAGACATTTTTCAAAATTCAGCTGAATTGATGGAACCCCAATCGGGCTTATAGGCTCGGGGCAACTCAGTTGTTCCAATGTTCACTATAAATGTGTATGTACGAGCAGTTGCTAGTAGTTTTCTTGTATAAGTATACTGAGTTTTATTCGTTTGGTTAACCTTTGCATAATTTATTGAATTGTCAATTTCTTGCGGTATACCATACTGTGTTCTACTTTTCGGTGAATAAAGATTTATTACTACTATTATATTAGGACCTATTTTCAAGAGTATTAGTTCCTTACAGCAGTTGTTAAGAATCTTTATCAGTGTTAGGCATCTTGAATTTTAGTCCCGTAAGGGCAATGTTAAATTCTGGCGGAACATACCTTCACTTACATACACATACTGGCGTGTGTAGTGGCGTTAATTATCAAAGTATCTATGTAAAACTTTGGAAGTACATTGATGAGATGTGGCTCAAGGGCATGACCTTTACAATATGTTCAATATGTTCAAAAATTTAACTTTATATAAAAACAAAAATTTAGGAATATTTTACAAAATAAATCATTATTATTTTTTTATTGAGAGCGAAAATAGGAAGTTCTGTAAGGTGGTGCCCTGGAGGACTGTAATACCTTTAATTTGACACCTCTTCCGTTAATTTATGACAATAGGTCAAGGAGATATAGGCGCCAGAATTTAACATTGCTCTTACGGGACTAAAATCCAAGATGGCTACCACTGATGGCTACCTCTTAAATGACCAACCTTCCAACAAATTCACTGCCCTACACGCGTGATTTAATACATTAAATTTTGAACATAAGTCTTACAGATTTTCTATTGGGGAAAACAGACAGTGACACTTAACTCATTCCTTGACAAAATCCTCGACAAGCAAACGTTTCATTAGCTTCCTGGTGTGAATTTGGCGGGAAACGCATCAGCTGTTACGAAAGCTGGGTTTGGTGACTCATTTCAGAATGTAAAGCTCCTTCATGACAATCACCAAACGGTCAACTGAAATTACTAGTAGTTCACAATGCGAATAAAATTATTCCTCCGATTCTATCAATTAAATACTATTTTTGAATTTCGTCAAAAAATTGTTCACCTGCCAGGCCACTTAGAGTCAAATTTCATTAATCATAAACATGATACTGTAATTTTAATTGTGTGCAAGTGTGTAATATATAAGTGTGTCGTGCATGAAACATGCGCACCCCTGAGATTCCCTCCCCCTCTCCCCCTGCCCACACTCAGCTGTCACTCTTGGTCTTCTGGGATCCGATACACTTGTTTGTTTAACTCGATATTTTTAAACTTCCGATAAAAATAGACACCATTGTACAAACGACTCAAATTAAATAATAGAAATAGACTTACGTTTTTTATCTGTATTTTGATTAAACGTGTTAGTACCAATTAACAGCGTGTGATTCCGTTTTGTATTAATCTATCTAAACCTATTCGTTTTACATAATATCTATACTTCAATGTAGTAAATTGATAAAAAATAATTGGCTGATTGAACTGAAAAAATTATGGATGGATTGAAAAAATAGAGAAAAATACAGATGTAAAGTGATAACCCCTAAACCGAGAGTCGCCGGTTCAAATCCGGAACCAAACACAATTGCCTAATTGGTTTTAACCAACTATCTAAATAAAAACATGATTGCCTACTAATATTATTTCCAACACGTCTGTGTTTTTAACTACACAATTTTTCCAGGAGGTGGAGTAAGTAAAACGAGTTTTTAGTAATTACAGTGGGTACATATCCTAAATAACAACAATTTTGCAATATGTTCCGTATCAACATGCACAATATTCATTGGCCCTACGTAAAGATATGGATCAATTAATTGCATTGTTAATATTCCCTATATGGAGTACAACATGTATGTATGTAAAGGAGAAAGGTGGTAATAACTTCACTAGTTAAATTCAGTTGTTTCTTCTCATATACAAACTGAGGAAATAGGCCTGTATGGTTTATAACATTTTCTGCATTGAAAATATTGTTTTATATCTACACAAATAAAAACAGAGTTTTGCCTGTACATTGCTCAGAGTTACTCATTTATAGTTATTTTTACGTTTCGTGCGTTAGAGAAGGCGAAACAAGTCTTATCTCAATTTGTGTCTGTGACGCATCAGAAAGCATTTTACGAAGTCTTCTCCAAAAAAACGGGAGAACTGATAACAATGAAACTTTTCATGCATTCTCTACATTCCTGAGAAGGTTTTTCAATGCTTCAAATTGTCCGCCTCCCTTTAAAAAGTAAGTAACGAGCATTAAAACTCCACTTGTATGCGATATTAGTCGCATTTTGCTTTTAGTTTTCAATTAAAAACCTACTGGTAACAAACCCTTTTCAAAATCATACTGTATTAAAAAGTAGTTTTAACGTATAACTAATAATAATGGTATAAAAATGTTCTAACCTGTTTGATTGTAAAGTAATGGTAAATAATAAACCATGGCATTTATTTATTTTCTTTGTACTGATTTGTTTAGGATTTCAGGTTTACTTTTTGGTATAATAATCTTTCTTCTTTAAACTGAATCCTACAACCCGTTCAAAGGACGGGCTTACTGCTAGTATATTATACAGTAATTAATAGACCTGTGGAGATCTATGAGTCGCAAAACAAACATTTATATTGTGAGGAATATGATTCCTCATTTAACAAATGATATTTTGTTTAGTTTTTTTACAATGGTAACAAACTATTTGCCGTATTTTGTATTTTCAAAAATTTAAACATATATAAATTCAGTTTGATGAAATAGAATAATATGATAAAGCATTATTTTTCTTTCAGAAATATTTGGCCAATGTATCAAACAATTTTGAATCTCTGGTTTATGCTAACAAATTTTAAGCAATCCTTAAAGCGAAAAAAAATAATTTTTCACATTTTTCAAATATAAAGTTGTTATAAATTCAATTCCCTACATCAAATATTCAAAAAAATAAAAAATGTATGAACATTTTTTCTGAAGCCACAATCAAAATTCATTTTTATTTCGTTCACGCAGAAAAATATGAAAACACATTAGAGGAAAAACATGATATTCTGAAAAAATTAAATTTTATAAAAAATATATAGTTTTAGTTATAGTTTATAAAATAAATTGAGCTATCATGTCAGAATACAAATATACTTCACATACAAAATTAAATCAACATAATTTTTAAGAATTTCCACCTGAACATGTTAAAAAAACCTTAGTACACGACTTTTAGTTCATAAAATATTGTGTATAATAAACTCTGTGTGATTTTTAGTTATTTTTCTATTGGCTGACAAAAACAAGTGTTTTGTGACTTGTGATTGTTGCCGTAATGTAAAATAACGTATTTTATTATAATGTTTGTAAAAACATTTACTTATTGTTATATATAAATGAATTAAAAATTCGTCTAAACATTTTAGGCTTTAACTGTATTATACGCACAATGTAAGTGGATTAATGGATCCTGCACACAGTTGAAAAATTTTATTTTTGATTCCTTTGCAGATATTTAACAAAAAATGACTCTTTTATTTTTTGACTTAGATAAAAGCTATACTTTACATTAAAGATATCAATCAAATCGTTACCTTTTGACGTATTTCCATGGAATGAGTGATTTAGATTATCTATTTGGCAGGGATTGATACAAACCGAACACCGGGGATACGCCCGCGTTGCGCATTGTAGTTAGGCATCTGCATATCAGCCACATTTTTCAAGATCAGTATCGATCTTGGAAAATCTCTTGTCGTCATTTAAAAATATTGTAAACAAAGAACCTCCAAACGCCTCGAGAAAGGCGACCATTTTCTCCCGACATAATAAATTTCGTAACTTTATGACTAAAATTACATTTAACTACTCTTAATGGTTTATTATTGCTTTGTAGTAAACAATGTTCTTAGAATAATCTAGGTGACCTGACCCATCAAAGTAGTATGTTTAGTAACAAACAAAATATGAACCTGTGTTAGGACAAACTCTCCGCTAATAATACCCACTATCAATACTACAAATTTACATTATCTCAATCAAAGTGAAAAATAATCAAAGTTTGTATAAAAGGTATTGAAAATAAGTATCTTTTAATGTTAATGTTAATATTTGCTGATTATTATTTCAAATTAAAAATCATTGCTGACTGCTGATGGGCTGATGATATTTTTGGGAGCAGCAATGTGTAACAAACTGTGCAATATTGTAGAACATAAACATAAAGAGTCAGAATGGTAGCGATAAGTGCTATCATAGACAAAATAAGAAACAATAATACTCTCTTAGCTCTGTTTAATTTTTCGTTCGTCACTTAGGACCCACATTTCGCCCAAGGCCAGTGCTCCAGTCAGCTGTTGCAGGGCTGGGCATAGTAACATAGTAATCAGCTGTGAGCCGACTCGCCCCTTGTTTAGCGTAATGCTCTAAGTGGTCTATTGTAAATCGCCTACCGAAATTAAACTTCTATCTGCAACTAGGGCGAGGCCGAAACACAGTTCTTCTTACTCACTTGTATTACTCAGCCTTTTTGAAGCCCATTTTTGATGCAGTGTCGCGTTGATTGTGTAGTACACCAAGTTAATTAAGCTTCATATAAGAATTAATCAACCAAAACATTGTATGCATTCAAAGTTCGATAACTAATCCACTATTGCCTTAGGATGGGCTTTCATAGATAACATTTTGTGTTAAAATTAATTCTTCTACAAGTTATTCATATGAGTTGCAGAAAGGTGTGTATAGTTTTGGTTTACCACGGAGTCATCGACGAGACATACCACCATACATCCAGTTTCTTTACTTACTAAATCGAGGATCGTCAAACTCTGGCAAAACAATTATGTAACATACACACAGACACAAAACTTACAACACTTTAAACCACACTTCAATGGTCCCTGTGGTAATAAACCTGTTCCATAACTGCAACTTCTTTGAATCACCGGTAGAAAAAGTACTTGTGTAATTTTACGCCAGTTTATCTTTTATTTATTGATAGGGAACGGGTTAAACCCCGGTCTTTTTGTCCTAACATAAACCTTTTGTAGAACGGAAACCGGTAATTAATTCGTCCCCAGTAAATTATATCCGGTATAAATAATAAAGTGCCCAATTTCAAATGGCGTCTCGGCCAGACATCAGCGACCCTTGTATTTTAAGGTGAATAAGTTTCTACAGAGATAGACATAGTTGAAAATTTATTAACTGATATTTTGGAGTGTTTTTCTCGGTTAACCAGTTACCAATTTATCCTCTAGCAAAAAACTGAAAGACTTTCCATCTTTCCTGTCGTTTGACGAAACACAATTAATTGACGTGTGCCAACAAAGCATTCACCGTGTTTTCGCCAACCGCCCCCCAGCTTCCAGGCACTAAATACGCCCATAAAACAATATGACGTGGACGGGATTTTCATTATGTTTATGGAAGGCGCCCAGGGTGGTCTCTACTGACCGCTTTTTCCCGCCAAAACCGGTTGCCCACACGAAGTGCAATCATCGTTTTGGGTTGAAAATTGAAAGTACAACTAATAACTAAAGCAATCTCACTGGACTAATTTGGGTGACGCAAACTTTAAGACCGTGTTTTTGTTGATTGGATAACGGCAGGGGCGGGGACAGAACTGCTACTGGTATCCTGGGTCGTTTAGTACAGATTAACAAATTTGGCCCGGGACCTTTTACACTGCGGGGATGTTATGAATAAATTCATTCAATAGATTTATCTCTTTGAGTATTACTCTGTACAGCCAATACAGTCTTATTGTTATGTGTAATTATTTACAACGATAAATCTATGGAAAGGTTTTTTGTTATCGTTCCTCGTACATTCATAGCTTCACTGGTACAAACCTGTTTCAAGGTTAGTGACAAACACTGTCTGATTGATTGACAACCCCAAAGCATGTTGTAGGAGAATATCTGAACTATAAAGGTAGAGAATCTGGTAGGTCGGGGGGTATGTTAATTTCGAATAACATTAATAGATCGTATGTACATTAAAACCTCTCCATCTTTATTTAGAATCGCCATAGTTCAGTTTTACGTGGGCTAGCCAATGTTAGCGAGGGCACAGTTGATGAAATTATGGAATCGATAGATTGCGCAACATCATAATATACAGCGTCCCATGGAGCTATGTTTGGTTGGTTATAGATACTGTAGTATGAAAATGGAAATAAACTTACTCTACTGGCTTGGTGGTTAAGTATATTTAGTACTCGCTTCGTTGTCTGGTTCGCCAGTTCGATCCTCGACAAAGTCTTGAAACAAATATGTGATAGTTTGATATTGGGCCTAGTTGCATTTGTTTATTTGTCAATTAGTTAATGATCACTGACACTTTAATCAGCTGTTCTTTGTAAGGAAAAAAGTTAGATATGCCAACAAACCCATTAACACTGACCCTTTACTCATACTTAGCTTAAAATAAAAACCACTCAGTTCGACCTAGTGTTTGGGCGGGTGTCTCACGAATACGATTATGAATTGGAGAGCTGAGTGAAGGCGATATATATTCCGACACTGGCTCTGGGGAGTTATATTTTTACTCTTACAATTTCACCGCGGAGTGTGTTCAACTCCCAACACAGAAAGATCGAAGACATCCTCTTCGGGAAGAATTAGAGAGTCGTAATTGCTCGACTATGAGCGCGATGACCAGCTGTTCAACACCTCCAGCACATAAACATCGCCCGGTCATGCGAGCGTCTGGTGCGTGTGCGCCAATGCGGCGTGTCGGCCGGACCCAGACGGCCGTTATGTACACTGACTGCCACACTGCTGACCACTGACCTTTCTGTGGCGGCCACGGGTGTCGACGGACCGGTCTACTGCGTGCGGCCGTGCGGCTCGCCTCTCATTACTGACGGCTAGGGGTTGCGGGCACCCAACACATTAACACTTTTACTACTATCCACCAACTGTTAAAATGGCTTGGTGGCTGATTGGCTATGGTGCCCACCTTCAAAATCGTCAGATCAACTGACCACAATGGTTCATTGAAGAAATATTGACTCCCCCCTAAAGATGTTAAGCAAGGTTTACTACGTAAATCGCGAACGGATATCTGGAACAGTATGAATGAGAGAAGGAATCATTTATTCATTAAAGAAATATTGACTCCCCCCTAAAGATATTAAGCAAGGTTTACTACGTAAATCGCGAACGGATATCTGGAACAGTATGAATGAGAGAAGGAATCATTTATTCATTAAAGAAATATTGACTCCCCCCTAAAGATATTAAGCAAGGTTTACTACGTAAATCGCGAACGGATATCTGGAACAGTATGAATGAGAGAAGGAATCATTTATTCATTAAAGAAATATTGAATCCCCTTAGGTAGTACCAAGAAGGGAGTTTGGACCGTTCCCCATCAAAATGTTAAAAATAATCTGCTGTCAAGGCAGACCTAAGAACTATGAGAGTTTTCATTGATTTATAAATTATTTGAGATATTGCATAGCTACAGTGGACATAGAGGGTCATGCTATTGTAAGGAATGAAGGTTGTTTTTTATACCTCCACTCGGCCGGAACGTATGTAAAATGTACTCCAG
This sequence comes from Nephotettix cincticeps, assembly GCA_023375725.1. Lineage (NCBI taxonomy): Eukaryota > Metazoa > Arthropoda > Insecta > Hemiptera > Cicadellidae > Nephotettix > Nephotettix cincticeps. The sequence goes on from CM041788.1 coordinate 66,760,718, forward strand.
ACCGGCCGTCATGTTGTACCTTCGTTACACAAACACAGTCTCTGTTGGAGGTAACCACAGATAAATTATAGTAGACCTGATAGTTTATGATAGTGAGGTATAAAAAACTATCCTCAGACGTAACAATAGCAAAGGCTTCTTTGGTTAATCTATGAATGCGGTGTAAGTTCTGCTCAGAGGAAATATATGATGTTCACCATTGCTTGTGGACGTTTCTCTTAAGAGTCTCCGTCAGTGATGCCATGTTGGATTTCAGTCCCTTTAGAACAATTTACGGTTTTACTTACTTTACTAGCCAAACTATGTTAAAAATAGTTTGAGGTGTCAAAATACAGTTATTATAGGAGTCATTTAGGGAAATAAATACATTTTCTTCTTTCAGTTTTTGAGAAAATAAAAATACCACAATTTACATATGATAAGTAACAAATAAAAATAACATTGTCTTAGTAACCAATTTACCTTTTATCTTACACATCAACCATATTTTATCTACTGCCCTGATTCTAGTAAATGATGTCACAAAATTAAGATCGTTCTTATGGGGCTCGAAATTCTGCTTTACCGCAGCTGACAACTCGGAGTACAGAGAGTGCTCACTTCAGCCGTTTCTGTCCAGATGCTTGTTTATTAACACTCTAGCTAGCTCTTTGGAGTTTCCGTAAAATAATAGAATCACAGAAGACATGCAATTAATTCACAAAATTTATTTTAAAATCCCCACCTCTAGTGCCACCGGACTATCACTCGGCTTCGTGGAGATGCTCGGCGCTGCCACCAGACTCGCTCTTATCAGCGCGCCTGTTACACGGAACATGCATTCGTTTGAACAAGCGTTACACAGTTATTTATTAAATACAATTTTTATTTTTTGGGATAAACTTTTTGAAACACTACTCTACATCACCACCTTTTAAAATTATTTCTTATGAGTCTTGAATTTATATTTTAATTTATATGAAATTTTTTGGGGCTTAATGGTAATTATCTCATTATATAAGGAGAAAATATACGACAGTCGAGTGACCTCTAATGCTTGTTCAAAATTAACATTGTTCTTACAGGACTAAAATCCAAGATGGCGGAGGTACTGCAGACTCTTAAGTAATCCGATAGGATCCAAGAAACACGGCCCAGACATGAAGGCGTCTGTTATGAATCAGCAGTAGCTAGGTTTTTTGTAAATAGCTGAATAAAATAGTTTTTCAATTCAAACAACCCCTGTGGTTATTTTGTACCAGATTACCTGGTAATTATATCTTATATTACCTTTAACTATAATTAAGTACCTTTATATTTTTACGACATTCGAGTGACAGGAATTTGTCCAAAAAGGTAACATTGTTCCTACGGGACTAAAATTCCTATATGGTGCATTTGTGCCTGCGAAAACATCTTAATTAAGGGTCTGGTTTTTTGTGTAATCACAGCTGTTTTTGTGAGTAAACCTTGCTTAACATCTTTAGGGGTGGTCCAATATACCTTCAACATACAGTTCCAGATAGTAGTTCATGATTTACGTATAACAAAACATCAATATGCCAATTTAGGCATAAAGGTGACGGGGAACGGTGCCGTCTAAATTTGTACACACAGAGTGTCCAGCAACAAATCACAGTTTGGCAATTCCTTATCTTTCTGGTTGGCGGCCAGAATGCTGTCTTATTCTTGGTTTCCAGTCTTTGCATTTCTCTGAATTCCTGCCATACCTTGATTAGTATCGGTAAAAAGGTTTGGGGAAACTTGTAGGGAATTCGGTGAGATATTTTTGAAGTTTGTACGTTTAAATAAACAAGGCTTGCAAAAATGATACAAACGTTAAATAAAATTAGTTAACAAATTTTACAGACAACATTTTTTTTATGGTATTACTAAAATGTCGCGAGATCTGCGTATGGAATTTAAGTAAAACTTTAATAATTAAAATATATGACAAGTTTTATAAAAGTTGTAAAACATCTTGTTTTTATTCTCCATAAGATTACTGAAAATGTGCAGGTGCTGCTGTGAGGAACATTGAAAGTATGTGTTTCTACCAAAAATAATTTTTATCTCAACATTAATACCAACTTTCATCAACATCTGTCCATAAATAAAGGAGTTTGCCTATTCTCATAAGATTAACATGGGACAAGAGTATATTTGTGCCATGTTACACATAAACTATAATTTCATTATGGATGACCTCAACCACATGAAGCTAAATATCAATTTTATCCAAAAATATGTTAATATGGGTATTAATTTTCCTATCTAAAAGATTAACATTGTGCCTCAAATAAACATACTGTGTTTAGATTTTTTGTGGTAACCATTGGAGATAGAGAAAATCTTAAAACTTAATTGTGTATTTTTTAAGCTGATTCCAATGGTGAAATATTAAAATTAGAAATTTTTAAAATTACAGTGAAAACGCAAAAAAAAACCCCATTTTGGGGTACACAAATACACCCAGTTCCCATAGACCAATGTCTGGTTAACGAATTCGCAATTTTGGTTCCAGTCTTATTTTGGCAAGGCCATCTTGAATTATCGGTAAATAAACTATTAAAAAAATATTTTAATTTAAATTTTATAAATTTTAAGTAGGCTTGCAAAAATGATACAAACGTTAAATAAAATTAGTTAACAAAGGTTCACAATACTTTAGACAACAACATTTTTACATTGGTATTACTAAAAACTACCGAAACTGTCAGATATTTTTTTATTTTTTATTTAAAATATGTATCGGCCTACGCTGTGACTGACTTTTTATTAGTATCATAGTATCATTCTTGGGATGTATATTGAACTAGTAAGGATTTGACATTAAACCTCTGAAAGGTGCTTATCTATGGAAGAAAATATGTATAGCACTGACGCCAATCAACGGGATGGGAAGGTTTGAAATTAATTTGTTTTAGTATTAACTGTTTAATGAACGACTATTATTCAAACATAAAAACTTATATTAATTCTGATACATTTCACAGCAACGTAAGATTGGAAGCGGTATTATAACCTGCATCTCCAGAGAACCCCTTCATTTTCTCCCACCAGTTTTGTGATCTTATCATAAAAATGCAACATGATAGTTTTTATCGTTTATCGATCATATACTCCCACTTTTATCTCTAACAAACACGTCTCTTGTTTCTAAACTTTACATAATTATTATCCATTTCTTTATAGGAATAGCTTTCAGTGTATGAAAGTTTTATAGCTTTAAATTTCCATAATTTGTCACTTTCCTTAAAACTTTAAACTTATTTCAGGAATTATGCTGGAATCGTGTATAAAGAATATTAGTGCGTTATAAATAATCCTCAAGGAAATTTAAAAATGAGGATTTACTAATAGATAAATGAATAAACATAGATTAGATGCTGAAACAAAGACTTGTCCAGTACCAGGTATTTTAAGCCAAGTGTGAGATATGAGTGTAAGATGATTGTGGCACAACCTTGTAGTTTTGTTACTGACTAAGTTTGGCACGTTCCTTAGATAAAACTATTATTAAAAATCCAAAAGGTCAACGACATATCTAAGGGACCTACTGTTTAACGTGGAGTCCTCTGAATTACGAACTGTTCTAATTATGAGGATAGTCTTTACGAATTAACGTAGTATTTAATAGTGCGGACGTTAATACACACAAGAGAACACATCACCTTCACCGACCATCGGTCAAAACTATCCACAATTCGTGGCCTCCAAGTAGCTGGATTACAGGACACGCCACCGTCAATATATTTAAAAAAATTATACAAATTAGATTTTAATTTATGGAAGACCGTAATGTTCTACGAAGAACTAAAGACTTACATTCTATTACATTACCAACGACATATTTCTTTTGCATCACAGTTCAAGTTAATCTTGCATTTACTGTAATTTAGTCTTACGACTCCATTAGAGTTGTAAACTGTAACTGCTGACAACGAGTAGGTCTCAAAAGTATTTACTCACTTAACTATTAACTCACTTAATTAAGTATTAACTCGCTGAGGTTTGTGGTGGTAATTTTGAGATCACGCTATACCAATGTATCAAATAACTTATGTTACTTTTATTACCATACGCGCAGCAACTGAGTACAATGTGACCTATATGTGCAATACCTTTGTCTAATGTGACCTAATGTGCGATACTTGTGTACCACGTGACCTATATGCATAATACTGGTGTATCAGCCGAAATTCCCAGTGCTATCACTGATACCATTGCAACAATGGTAGCAGTGTGAATAACGGTTGGTCACCTTGCAAACGTTAGACATATTCTAGGCAGTTGAAAATCAAACCTATTTTCAGGTGAAAAGGAAAACCCCCTATTAGTCTAAACACATATTGTTAACGCATGTATCACATTGAACCAATGTTCATTATAATGATACATTTAAAAATTCCGGCCAAACCATCTGATATAAAAATACCTCTTACGAAACAGCTCTCCAGTGCCTGATGAAGCCATTTAACAATATAATCCACCGTGAACCCAACATGCGGAGATCCTCCTAGATTACTAGACACCTTGTTCCACGCTAGATATTCTGTAATCTTCTCTTCTCTATTCACAACTAATAACAGGTTATAGGCCTAGACGGTTCTGTGACTGGTTTTTGTCAGTTCATGTAAAAATTGGAACATTAAAAAACATTTACAATAAAGATAATTCCTTTGGTTATTCAGCGTCACTGGCTTCCCTATGACTTCAGTTACTTCTGCAGGGGGCTTATTGACTCCCGTATATCCAGAAAACCCAGTCTGATCTAAAATTCTTGGGATAAAATCACTCACATATACTGTACTTATTTTACACCTGCAAGGCATGTCTGGGAGGAATTATGCTTTCTTTACGAGCTCTAGGTGTATCGAAGAGAGTCAATTCTCAAACAATAAGTTGAGAATTTGTATTTTTTACATTTTTTAACATTTTTAAGGGGTTTTAGGGGTAAAACCCCTTAAAAACATATCTGGAGAAATAGTTAAAGTGCACCCGTGTACCAAACTTCATAAAAATCAGACGACCATTATGGTGTCCGGGTTTGTTCATAGACACACTTACATCCCGATAGACTGAAAGACATCAGTCCAAAACCACTTTTTTATTCAGGGAGCCTCAAAACGGATACATCCGCTCTAAATTCAAAATAAAAAATTTTCATGAAAGCAATACTTTTCCATATACTATGTATTAGGGGAGTAAGTAAACGTACAAAAAGCAAATTATTCTAGGAATTTATTCCTCTATAATTTGGTGTACTTTGTTTTTATCTGTTGAAAAATAACGTCTGAATATGGTCCCGAGACGAGGTATGTTTTTCGGGAGTTTGACCTCTCAATGAATCTGTTCTTTCCGATGGCTGTTGGATATTCGGGTCACACATGAGTGTGTGTTGGCTCCAGAATCTCCATAACCTACTAGTACAATAACATGCAACATCCGTGACGCGTGTACTCCAGATCTAGAGCGGCGTAAGAAGCGTTTCTGGCCGAGCCGCAAATGCCCGTGGAGTGTTCATTAGCCTGTATTGTCGCCTGATCCTCCTTCACAGACTACATCCGTCTCCTCGCTAGCGACGTCGTCATGGACGTAACGGGGCTACCTGAATATTCATTCTCGTTTTACTGAAATGTTTGGCTAATGTCTTTTGTAATTAATAATGTCATTTCTAAATTTTTAAAACTATAGCAATATTCAATTTATTATTTTTCTCTTGTTATTTTTTTAAATTATTGTTTATTTAACATTTATGACACAACAATTGTTGATGTTCTATATAAATTAAAATATTGTTATTGTGGTTGTTGCCTCAAATTATTCTGGTATCCTCATTGGTGAGGATTTAACCGAAGCTCGGTTACGAATAGGTTACGGTTTCGGTTACGGTGTTCTCTTGTGTGTATTACCTTGTGCACTATTTAATACTAGGTTAATCCGCAAAAACCATCCTCATAACTAGACCAGTTCGTAATTCAGAGGCAGTGTTTTGGATCCCACGTTAAAGTGTAGGTCCCTTAATTGTCATCGGCTGTTGGGCTATTAATTAACAGTTCTATTTAAGGAAAATCTCAGCCTTAGTCAGTAACAATACTACAAGATCGCACAAAAATTATCCTACATTCAGTTCTCATTCATACTTGACTAAAATACCTACCTTGTGGTATGGTCGCTATTTCAATAATTTAATCTATTCATAGTAGGCCTACATGGAGAAAATATTTTTTCGTAAGAGGTTTTAACTGGAGTTGAGCGTATAAATATCCGTTTTGGGGTTTAATGAATCCATAAAAGTGTTTTTGGACTAATGTCTGTTTATCTGTCTTTGTCCACGACCCCGAGACCAAACTGATGGTACAATTTTTACAAAATTTGGTTCAATTGTGTACTTTAGCATAATCCCGATCAATTTTTATATATTTTTTATTTAAGGGGCAGTTAAAAACATGAAAATATTAATTTATCAAAAGTGGCTAGGAATTTTTCAGAAATTATGGCTAAAATAATACGATAAATCAATAACTTCCTTATTGCAATTATGCAATTCTTTATGCAACTGTTTTCTGGAAAGGTAAAAAATTTTATATTTCCCATTTCTAAAGAACTCGAAAAAGTATTTTTTCTCAAGAAACCCATTATTACATTGACTAAACTCGGACATTCATTTTACAAAGTTCATTTCCTACTCCTGATTCTTACGGGACTAAAACCCAATACGGTGACACTAATGAAGACTCTTGGCAATAGACTTTCGTCGAGCGAAGCTTGGTCCCCGCGAGGAGGCGGTGGCCACTCGAGCGCTGCTGACTTCGCCCCAGCCCGCTCATTTGCATGCTCAACGCCTCTCGACGACGCACCTCAAGATGATCAGTTTTGGCACTTTTCTCCGCTTTTAAAATCGTTTCTCACGCTTCCGCTAGGCATACTGATAAGTAGGTCAGAGTTGGGTAGGTTTGTAACTACGAGTAATTTCCAAGAACTGACATCAAACTAATCGTGATTTCAATGTCAATCAAACATTTCTTAACTTAACGTTGTAACAGGTACAGAACTACCCTTAGAGGCCCACATTCCTAGACAGTTTTTGTACTTATTAATATACATGAGTGACTGGTAGTGAGTTAGGATTATCATTAATAATGAAAGTAAATGGACATCGTTTAAAGTAGTATAGTAGTTGGATGTAGTTGATGCTCAGTTGAAACTCAGAATTTGGTTGTCTTTTATTACTGATCACTCTATACTGTTTCGAAACTATTTCAAGGAAATAAAAGTATTTATTTGTTTATTAATTATTTTGGTACTGTAGAGCCTAAAAATTTATCAGTATAGAAATGAAAATAAGTATTACACGAAAATGATTGTGTGTGGTGAAATTTTCACAAACTTGTCACTTAACAATACTTTGTCTCCACACATCTACTTGTATTTAATGCAGTTAAATTGCAAATATTCTAATTTTCATCGGTTTTAAATCAGTGGCCTAAACGATTGCACATGCCATCATACATTTTTCGGTTCTATTTTTGGGGGATACTTCAACCGCGCCTTACAGTCATAAATGTCCTAATCCTCTATTACAAAACAAAACTACTTGATCATGAATAAAGCTAAAATTTACTCAAGATCTAATCTTATGAGTAAATAAGTAATATAATAAATTATCCGAAAAACCTGGTATAACGCAGGATAAAAGACGGTTGTGAGTCCTTCCACTTCGTATTGGGTCATTAGGTCAAAACCAGATGATTGTGGCGCGATCTTGTAGTCTTGTTACTGACTAAGGCTGACATGTTGCGTAGACAAAACTGCTAATTAACAGCCCAACAGTCAATGGCATATCTAAGGGACCTACAGTTTAACGTGGAGTCCGAACCACTGACTCTGAATTTCGAACTGGTCTTATTATGATGATAGTCTTTGCGGATTAACGTAGTATTCAACAGTGCGGACGTTAATCCACAAAAGAGTACACACCCACCGACCATTGCTCACAAACTATCCACAATTCGTGATCTTCAAGTAGCTTGATTACACGACACGTCACGGTCCCAGATATGAATATTTCTGTGACCCGTGTGACTGATCGGCTTAGTCACCATCACGAGCCAGGGTGTAAGACTTGTGGCGGCCAGCCAGCGCATTTGTCATCAGCGCCAAGCATGAGCGACGCACATGACACGTTTCCAGCTCCGAGTGTTCATCTGGTCCATGTTACGATTGTGTGAACTGACGGCCTCCACTCCGTCTCCAACTCGAGATGACACCGTTTGTGCCCTCAGAGAGAGTACAGTAGACGCCACCTTTGTGAAACCAATCTTTGATCTGAGACTCTTTGTTGGGTTTTAATTTAAATTTCATAGTGGCGCTGACTCGGTTTGTGTTCCCTATTCTATTCTCTCAACATTCTTAGCTGCTTTCAGTGACTCGTACACCTATGCATCTAAACTTATTCAAAGTAGATGAAAATTCTAAGTCTAATTTTAAATTCTACCACCAAAACCTAAAATGATTTTATGTTGTATTACAACTTAGAGAATAAAAAACACCTACTTGCTTTACAACTAGGCCCGTTTCAGTGAAGGTCCCATGTCTTACCTGCAAAAGAAACAACATTAAATACTTAGCCTAGAATAAAAGCTCACTTCTATTTTACCATGACTATGTTGTACAATATAAGCTAAGCGTAATTTCAGAACGAAAAAAATGGCTTACGACTAAATACGAGTTTCCACAACTCATACGTTTGTGGCTAGTTTTACTATAACTAGATTGAAACTAGAAAATAAATTAAACTAGAATTTCACTAAAATTAAATTACCTTACGTATACAATACATATCCTAAAATAATATTTTTTAACTTATGGTTACTCAAACATGAAATACAAAAGTTTTACCCGAGAAAGTAATTGTTAAACATATTGTATAGCTATTCTATTTTAATTTTATAGTTTATTCTCTTTTAATAAATTTCTACTATATTTTATAATACAAATTTTTTTACAATGTGTTATTTGCCTACGATAATTCTTTCGTCAGGTTGATAAATCCACCATTTTCCACAAGAGATTTCTTCTGAATTAACTAAGCGGATGATATTGCGTGAGCAGACCTCTTCAGAAGGACAATAAACGTCGCAAGCTGAATATAAAGAGACAACTACAGGTTCTAAAGACCACTACTTTACTTATCGTAATGTAATAAAAAGGTCCAGGTTTGTTCACGAACCTTCATTACCGCCAACTACCCACCCATTATAGTGTCGCTAGTTCCAGCATTGTGCTGTGAGGTTTATTGGCAAAGGATTTATGCTTTATATGCACGATTACATCCATCAGCTTCTTGAAGTTAAAACAAGAGTACTCGTCATAACTGGTTTTAAAAATACTCAGAACCACTTCAAGATACATAATGAATAAGCTCTTTGCCAAATAGCTATGGCACTTCTGGGTTATTTACACTGGATCGCGCCCACACATGGGAAGATAGTAGCAAAAACGAAATATAGGATTGAGAACACAGCTGACTTTAGGCGAGGTTTTTGTATAATGCTGCGAAATCTCAAAATTGATTGTTAACAGATGTTCCGGCCCATCACACCCATAAACATTAATGGAGCACTAAAGTTGTCACGTTTTTAACATGGAGTTCCGAAGCTAGTGTATTTTAATGGTTGTTTATCAGTCTACAGTTTTCGAAGACAACTGTTCATTTAAACTTATACTACAGTAAATCCAGCTTATTGATATAAGTGCGTACTGAAAAAGGAATCCGAGACCTAAATTACAGCGCAAACATGACAAAATCATTAATTTGCAGCTCGAAAACATATTTTCTTGTACATAGATTTAAGACTTTTTGGTTTCTCTAACTTAACTTAGGGTAAGATAAAAATATAAAATTCTTGATAATCTGAATATCGCAGCTTCAATCTTGAAGACAGTTTGGAAAAACGTTTGTGATTATTTAATTATTGGTGGCAGATAAATGTAGCTTTATCGATATGAAAAAACATTTCACAAAATACAGTTTACTCATAAACGCCTTAAAGTATGTTACAAGCTGCGTGTGTGTCTTGGATATCAAATATGAGATAAAATACAAATGTAAATATTAGAACGGTTTGAGAAACTGCCAACAATAGTATCGCTAAACTGGCAACCTCATCAGACTCACTGTGAGGTGCGAGCCTCGGACACTGACCTGGCCAACCTGTCAACACCAACCACTGATCAAAGAGCTACTCAGCAGACACAAGCACAAACACACGTGTAGGTATAGGGTCACGTGATCGCTAGATCTATGAAGACTTAACTCATATAAATAAAAAAAGTCCGTTTGTTGATCAAAGATGCACATGCATTAATATTATATATATTTTAATATCAAAATTTTAAAAATTCATCTATTACGTAGTATCTGAAATAACAGTGGCTAGACTTCTGCATGTCAGTATATATTATTTCCTATCGGCTTGTAATAGTTTTAGGTGTATTGTTTTTGTTTGTAAAATAGTAGAGAGGACAATTTAGGATTGGAAAAAGTGCAGAGCACTGCATTGATAAAATAGAGTGAATGTTTGCTAGCTGCCAATTTGTATGAAAGTTATAGGTGCCTGGCCTAAACCGTTGTAGAATGTTAAGAGTACTTTTGTCAATTTGTTGTAGGTTTATATTGTACTATTGGACCCCGCCGACAAGTTACGAACACTTGGTGGAGACAGGACTATAAACATTATTGAAATAAATGATTTGTATTTGTATTTGTAAAGGCAGTTATCTTTTTACGTTTCCAGACGACAACTTCATAACTTTTAGCAACTCTCTCGTAAGTACACCCATGAATTGCATTCATATCAATACGTAAAAACGCATAGTCTATCATGGATCTCAGACATCGACCACCGAATTATGGTTACTAACTGTGGTAAAATAGCTCAGAAATGATAGTAAGGAGAACAATTTTTATCAAAATAAATAAAGTTTTAGTCGTAATTAATTAAGATCACTTCGCGAAAGATTTGTCTGAGATCTTAAAGTAAAGAAATCAATCGGAATCGCCTAGCCGAAAAGAACAATACAGTTCCTTGGTCCAAAGGAAATATATAAACGGATTCAAATTGATTGGGTGGTCCAAAGATAGACGAACTAGAGAGGCTGCCAGTGGCAAGTGCCAGCTGGGTCACTGGCGCATTCCTCAACCACTGTGATCGTACTATCATTGTCGTGTTATCATGGGTCACAGGCACATTTCTGCGTTTCCACATTCTTATATAAGACACCAACGCAGTATTGAGGGTATTTAAATTAGAATATGAGTGAAGGACCAGTGTGATGAGTTTGAGAACTTGATGACCTGTAGCTTCGTCACTGGCAATGATTTGTTTTTTCACGATCTTAGCAGATATCTTCACATTATGTAGCAGTTACAGTTATCACTCTAGAGTCACCTCTGAAACTATATTGGTCACTATCACTGTAGTTTAGTGATCACAGTAGTAGGTGAATACATTCACACTAGGCCCATAATGGCACTTTGTCTTTCATGATACATGTATTTTAAGCCAAGTATGAATGAGGAATGAATGTAGGATGATTTTGGCGCGATCTTGTAGTCTTGTTACTGACTAAGGCTGACATGTTCCTTAGACAGGATCTTTAATTAATAGCCCAAAAGCCGATGGCAACTAATGGACCTACAGTTTAATGTGGAATCCGAACCACGGCCTCTGAATTACGAATTGGTCTAATAATGAGGATGGTCTTTGTGGATTAACGTAGTATTCAATAGTGCGGACGTTAATCCACACAAGAGAACACTACATCCATCGACCATTTCTCACAACTATCCACAATTCGTAACCTCCAAGTAGCTGGGTTACAGGCCCTCGCCACCTGAGTCATACTCAACTTTGCCTCATACTCGAATTATTAACATCAAACTTAAAACTAAATAAAGCGGTAAAATGAACGTATTATTTAACACATATTCAGTAGTTATCCACCACTTCGTGGAGAGAAGTTTCTCCCGCACGCAGCTTACGTCTACGGCGTGCTGTAATTAACAATCATTATGTTAGCCAGTTTAAGACCGCGTCCACAGAAATGTCGTCATAAAACGTGATTTACTGGCCAGGAGTGACGGCGAGACTGCTTCAAACCTTGGGCGGGAGCACTCCAGAGCCCGAGCACCGAGTCGTACGGAATACGGATACAACGGCGTTTAAATACTGTATCGCGAACCTTCCAACTAAACACTCCTCATTCAATGTAGAATGTTCAAAATTTAGTGATGAGAACAATATATGTATGAGGAAAAGTTGTTACAAATACAGCTTGGTTGTAGAATTCGGGTCAACATGCTCTTCCTTATCTTGTTTCCGCTAAGGTATAAGCATATAGCAAGAGCACGAATTGATATCTTAGAATTTATTGGGAAATAAGATACTCCTGAAATTTTAATCTAAAAAGGAATATAAAACTGTTAACATGGGAACAGAATAGAAAGACATCTTACCAACTTCTACATTTAAAAACCTCAGTTAAAATTAACTTCCTCAACTAATTTTTGATTCGGAAATGGTAACGAATATCTACCTACTCACTGTACTGACAGCAATACTATCGATTGTGACGTTCTTCTCTTTGACCTTGCCCTCTTGTCCCTAATGAGAGCTTTAATACTTCCTGAGCCTGAACTGAGTCTGATCTGAACTACTCATAGAGGAGAGGTGCCATGGAGAATGAGTGGTAACTTAGCGTGCTTAGGAGGTGCTCTGGGCGGCGGTTGCAATGTATGCTCTCAAAGGTATGATCGAGGGCTCCCTGGGATTGCCTCCTGTTGGTTTGGGAAATTAACATTCTGGGGGGCGCCTCATGACGAGAACCCGGATCTTGAATTTTTGGACGTTTTCGACCTCTCGAAGAGTTTGACGCTTTACAATGTTACATAGTACGTGCTTATTTTACTTGCTGGGTTTCCTGATGTTCTAATACTAAACAAACGAATGACTACATGTAAAACATACATAAAGACTTAGAAGTTTGTTTGATCATTCCTTTTAATCTCCTGCCTTTGGCTAATCCATATCTTTCAACAAACCTGACCCCTAATTTATTTCATTTTCTTATTCTTCCATACCAAATCCAACTTGAATACTTTATCTTTAATTTTATATTTTCTTTCCCACCTCTCTTCGACATTCTCTTCCTCCTGTTTTCTCCTTTCCCCCCTTTTAACCTAATCCATTGTTTGCCATTTTAGCGTCATTGATGTGCACCAGTAGACCCACGGCTCGAGGTCCACTGGGATTGTCTGCAACTATAATCGTGCAGTCGGACTTGTTCAATAGTTAGAATGACCCGAGTTTCTATTTTCAGCTGCCACGCCCTCTGCTGGCGATATTCGTAATGCAGTAGTAGTTCCGAGTGACTTTTGGCCGATGCACAGAGAGAGAGATGAATGATAGATAGACCTCTTACTAACACTGAACCATATTTCAATGGAGACGCTTTAGAGAGAGTCCTGTTACTACTTAAGTACTTAATTTGCGTGCATTCTCAGAGCCTCTACTCTGTGTTTTGATTATCTGTTTTGGGTTAACACTGGTTATGAAAATCATAATCGGTTTGAGAGTCGCCTCAGTTGATACCTAGAAGCAATCGGTCCACCCATTTTGTATTTTGATAATATTCATAGGAACGACGTTAACATTATAAATATTTCAATACTAGGGTACAACTTTCCTCCCCTATACAACTGAGAAAGAATTGTTTTCGTTTAATTTTAGCTGAAAATGGATATATTTGTTTTAAGGCTCACCGAAACAAAAAAAGTGGTTTTCGACTGATGTCTGTCTGTATAACGACCCCGAGACTACATCGATGGTCCCCCGATACACAATTTTTTTTAAGGTTGATACACTCCTAAACCCTAAAAAACGTTAAAATTCAAACTGTTCAAAAAAAGTATTAACGGGTTTGTTTAAAATAACATAGTTTATAGCGCCATATAATAACACAACCCACATGTAAAAGTTACAATTCAAAATTTGTGTTTTTAAATTGCGAAAATTATTGTTTGGCAAAACAACAAATAAATGTATAAAACATTTTAACTGTCCCAGGTAAAACTAGCTCAAAAACTAAACAAGTTAGTAATTTTAATTATAAGTGTGCAACTAACAATTCAATAGAAAAGTTAAATTTTCAGTCAGTGGTAATCACATTATATTACGTCTAAGACTGCCCAATGTTATTATTATTGACATTACTAAAAACATTATCCATAAACATTGTTCACCGTTCTTAAAGAAATTTGCTATGCAGCGTTCAGTACCATCGCCCAATAAAGCCTACTCAAAGAAGTTTGTTATTATCTCGAGGGGATTAATCCCCAAAAATATTTCAATTGTATTGGCAATCCGTCAGAACAAAATTTGAAACAGTGACGTCAAATGGTTATAATTACAGCTGTTTAGAGGAACTGAAACCATCCCCTTTTAGTCCATTATCTCTAACCTATTTCCAACAGGGAATTAAATGCAATTATTATAACATGGATATTTCTTAGCCCTGAAGGTTTTGGCAAACTGTCAGAAGAAAAATGTTTGTATTTACTTCCCTGTGGAAAATAGGTTAGATCATGGATATGTCTAAAGGGAATGTTAGTTCTACTAAACAACTGTTCTTACTTTTATATTAAAATGTAATACAATATCTCCAGTAGTTTCTATGGAAACCTGTTTAAAATTTTCATCTTACAAATTGCCAACACCCAACTCTCAAAAGCTAAGACATTTACATTTCAAAACTGTAAACAGTGACGTCATATGGTTATAACACCCATGATTCATCATCTAACCTATTTCAACCTGTTTCAAAATGACATTTTTTTATGGTCATAGTAAAAGTATTTTATAGAACCTATAGAGTTCACTGCTGTTAAAAAATAAGAATATATATTTGCTAAGAAAATGATTTAGTTTAGGATCCTGCCAAATGGTTAATAATTCACACACCAATAGGAATAACAGTTTCAAAACAACAAGACGTGTTACTGTTGGACTCATTGCTCTTAGGCTAGACTAGGAGTGGGAGTGGGCCACTGTCGAAGGCTGACACCAGGTGCTCCGGCTGGCAACAAGCCCGGGTATCCTAGATATGACACTGTGTCTTGTGTTATTGGCTTCAGTGACAGTGTGCCAGATAAATAGCAACAATTCACAGTTTATGGTTCATTTTATAGTCCAAATACCACCGCTGAGAGATTGTTTATACTTTCCGCTTTCTCGGTTGTTTAAACTGGACTAAACCTTGGCATGAAATTACAAAAATATTTAGGCTTTCCAAGACGTTATTATTCCTTTTTGGCGGAGCAATTTAGTCGATCCACGCAGTTCCATTTTCAATAACTAAAAAGCATTTATCTGGATGCCCTACAGGAGATTATGCCTAAAATTGTTGGATAGACCATCTTCCTGGTCTATTGTGGGAAGTTTGAATAGAAAAATGACAACCAAAATTTTTTTCCCAAATCTAAGTTCCTAAAGTCAAAATGTAATAAACTATTTAAAATTCAAAACTTTACGTTTCGCACTAAAGTAATTCGTGTATTGCAAGAAGCTAAAGGTAAGATGAGATCATTAATTACTTAGTAAACCAAAAAATGTTTAGGTATCAACAAAATCCCTCTTGACGCTACGAAATAACATCACTAAAGAAAAAACGTTACAGATATTTAAACAATCCTGTTTGTACGCATTACTTACGATGGTAATGAGCCGTAACACGTAATTTTATATACAAAAGAAAATCGTACTCCCGCTGAAATGTCCCAATCCAATCGATCATTTTAATTAGTTACACCTGTAAGTTTCAATAAATTAACAAAATTCGTAGCTTACAGCCGAATATCTGGAAGTGAGGTTTCAGTACTGCGGCTTTCGAACGTCTTAAACTGTACGTATCTTAAAATCGATCGTCTATAATACTAGAACTTACCATACTAGAATGAGTACAGTTTTCAATACTTTAACTAATCCTGTTCGCTTTGTACTTCAAATTCAATTATGGTGTTCTAAAATCCTGTTTTACGCTAGCGCAGCTGGGAGTAGGCCGTATCTTTAATTTGTAATTAAGAACCTTAGTGATTCTTGTTCCAGGAGAAAATACTAGATCAATTTAAGTAAAGATATCTCCCTACTCGCAGTCGTGATGGTTTTACGAAACCATCACCAGAGGCACGTGTCTGCGGCGTCGGGCGCACAGAGGTGGCGCGGGCTGTCGGTTATCTCGCATCAAGGGCTGTCTGTATGTGACAAATGGAACGTCCGAGAGCGACAGGCTAGTTCACAGGCGGGCCTGTCCGTGTCCTTAGGCAGGTTCACAGTGCGTCCGAGCGTGACACTGTTTACCTTCGTCAAGAATGACCGAACACATTAATATCTTACGGCGCATACTAATGCCACAGACACTCAATCTTTTTTAAAGAGGAGGGTGTTAAATAAGTCAAACGTGAAATGTATGATAAACAGCGGAGTATTCATTATTTACTATTCATATTTAAGACATAAGCGTCGTGTGTGGCGCCTGGGTGACGAGTGAGCATGATGGATGTGATGATGTGATAATGTTTTACTGACTTACTGCAGACCCACCAGGGTAGTAGGTTGGTGAATAATTTATGTTAAATACAAATTATATAGACTGTTGTAGCATGGGCTCTTCATAAGAATGTCAAGGGTTTTACTAGAACTGGGTACTCAAAATTCCAGATCATCGGAAGACTAACTGAGGGTTCAGTGGTCTTCTTGGCTACTTTAAGGGTGGGGACCAAATGGAAGGTTCGTGCTGGTACCCTCGGTCCATCTCCCGAACTCGTTCTTTACAAAAAAGTTGAAGAAGACTCTTACGATCTCACCTTTGTGTAAAATTTCAAACCGGTCGGTCCAATATTTTTCGCGTTTAGTTTCCACAACATACAGTACATACAAACAAACAAATATACAGAAACCACCTCTTCTTTATAATATTATAGATTATTTATAGTGTATGTGGTACTAATAACGAATAGCTATTCAGCCAGCCTATAACAGCGTCATTCACTTGTGCGGTAGAAAGCAATCAGTATGTTTGACGAAGTGCGTGGCGGCGGCGGCTCTATAAATGGAGTAACTGCTCATTGTTGACGCTCGGCTTACGCACTTCTATTCCTGGAGGCACGCCTTCGCACTTAGCACGTACGCGCACGCACACACACGCGCCGCCAGGTCCCACGGATGTTGGACAACACCATCACATATTGATGAGTGACTCACCTGCAGATTCTATGTATGCCGCATGTTTGTTGACCAGGTATCCGTCATCCCCAGATTCTGAAGTAACTGCGCCTCTTTCAATCACTTACCATTTTAACAATTCAAACAGTCTTTTTTGTACTAGAAAACTCTGTACATGATGTCAAGTGAAAGGGCATTATAATGTCTAGCGATTTATCTTATTAGAATTTATGTTTCTGGCATGGATATGTCTTAATAGGGGCGTGGGTGTAGGCAATTTTCGCGAGCAAAATTTGGAAGTAATGTCATTTAGTTAGTGACGTCATATGGCTAGCGAGTCATAGTTTAGTTATAAGAACAGCTGTTTAGATGAACTGAAAACATTCCCTTTAAACATATTCATAATCTAACCTATTTCCCACAGGGAAGTAAATACAAATATTTTTTTAGTTACTGAGAGGAATAAAAGAAAAATCAGCTTTGCAAAAGTATTACTGGCAAATTATAAAATAGTTTATTAATATTTAATAACATAAATCCCTATTATATTTGTATATGTTGCGTTTTCATTTAAATGTATGTTTTAACCATATTCAGATTTCAACCTAAAAATCAAATTTGTCAGAGAGGTATGTTTGAAGAGAGGCATTTATAAGAGTTTTTTAATCAAGATTGCTCTGAAGGACTAAAAATTGAAGATGGCGGATGTGATGCAGACTCTTAATATTTTATTATTATTACCTTTATAAAATAGGGACCCTTCCCAGAATTATGAATAATGAGAAATGAGAGTAGGATGATTGTGAAACAATCTTAAAGTCTTATCAGATCTTCAAAATGACCTTCCAGAATCGAAAGTTAATTTTAACTCCATGAGTTAGAAAAGATTCGAGCGAACTGATTAGAAATCACCCCCTACCATATTTGATACAAATGACGTGTGGTTAGGCGTGTTCCAATATTAAATATATCGGTGAATATCAATATTCTTGTTTCTATATTTCAAATATTATATCTCTATCCTAAAATATGATATTATTAGATAACAAGAGACTTTAAAAGTTCTTAAAAGTTTGCAATACCTCCTCCGCCATCGTGGAGATGCTGCATCGAGGAGGCACTGCATTGATGAGGAGGTACTGTATCGAGGAGGTACTGTATCGAGGAGGTACTGTATCGAGGAGGTACTGTATCGAGGAGGTACTGTATCGAGGAGGTACTGTATCGAGGAGGTACTGTATCGAGGAGGTACTACTTTAGAGGTTCCTTTTACTTCTTTAAAGGAATTGTTTGAAAATTCTGGAACGTGGTTCAACTCAAACACGAATACAGCAATTCGAATGCAGAAATATCGAAGTGTATAGTGTGTATTATTGAATACAATATCAAGTATCAATAATACACAAAGTTGTTGTTATGGGTGGTGATTAAATTAAAGAGCAGGTAGTAGATCTAATACGTCATATTATCAAACTATTATTGACGATGATGCAAAAATGAATCAGCCGACGTGAGGTGACGACGCGCGTCGTGTAGGGCCTATCGATAGAGTTTAACGGCCCCTTGTTCGGTCGACTCATGACTCGTATTGTGCCGTGGTTGACTTATCTGGCCCACCTATTATCTTTATCTAATCACCCAGCAACC
Source organism: Nephotettix cincticeps (assembly GCA_023375725.1). Taxonomy (NCBI): domain Eukaryota; kingdom Metazoa; phylum Arthropoda; class Insecta; order Hemiptera; family Cicadellidae; genus Nephotettix; species Nephotettix cincticeps. Next base: position 66,779,629 of record CM041788.1, read on the forward strand.
TTGAGAGCCTCAGATCTGAAGGTTCAATTAGCTGTTGTATCGCCTAGAGTCTTTCATTGTTGTTAATTCACATAACACAGAAACACACAAGCCTAGTAACTTAAGAAAGAGTTTCAATAATGTTGTGTTGTTAAAAAATAACTGGCAAATTTCCTATAGGAAACTATGCAATTACCATAGAGTAATTGGAGTATTACTGATTACCATAGAGTATTATTATCCCATGGTAAGATTTAGGCTGGTAACCAGCTTTTTTTAATTATTGATGTTAGCAACAGGTAGAAATTTCATTTTTCTACTTGATTCTAAAAGTAAATACTGTACACAAAAGGAATTTATTCTTTTATTTCTAATGAGAGATAAATTTGCTCATGCTAGAAAATTGAATAAAAAAATTCATGAACATTTGAATTTTTCTCAAAAGTGAAATTTAATCTCATATCGAACTGAATATTGGTTTATCATTTGTGCTTCTACTGTATATTACGGTTATTCAACTTCAAGAGTCAACGAAAACGAACATTAGTTGAACTGTTCCAACAACAGGAGTTCAAACTTTATTGATACAAAATAAGTATAGCCTAACTTTGTAATATCATGTAAAAGTACGTCATAACAACTGAGCTACAAAATGTACACTTCTACAAGGTGGTTTTCATAAAATAGAAATGTTATAAGGTATATAAACTTTTTGAATGAGTTCTATTAAAAATAATAGGCCTAATCAAAAATAAAGACAATTGAAAATATGGATCAGCTGCAAAATATTTTATTTTTGAGCTGACCCACAAAAACAGTGTTAATTTTATGAAACCGCAACTTTTAACACTATAGTTAAATATATTTTATGAGTGCGGTATAAACTTAAAAGTATAGTTGGTTTCTGTTGAATTATAAAGTAAGCTCCTATCATTAAAAACAATTTTCATTTTATGAAACTGTAACTATTTCTCTAGGCCACACTATCACTTCTTCAATTTGACATTTCAACCATCTTATCACAACAATCATGGTTATAAATGCTATCTGTAAACGATGTTCTTATGAGACTGAAACCCAATATGGCGGCACTGATGAATATTCTAAATTAAATAAGTCTAAAATAGCCTATGATAAACAAAGTAATTTTTGTACAAAATCATGGTGTTTTCGGCAAAAACAGTAACAATATCAACGCGAATACGACTCGACCAAACACAAATCCTTTTATGCAGACGAAGAGTCAATGCCGTCACGAACACAAATAAATAAAAGGGAGAAGGGACAAAATATGCAGCAAGTATATAAAGACAAGCGATGATCCGGGATGAGGGAAAATCCGGCGATATATGGCGGGAAAACGGCGGCTGAATAAAAGATGTGAGGTTATGTTTACATCCGAGGTCATTCTCCTGGATTATCCGCAATGCCACTTAGTGCAGAACGCCGACGGTAGAGTGCACTGTGGTCGTCGGTGAAAGGAACGCTGCGTTTAATAGAATTTTAATACATAAAACGGAGAAAACTTGTTTTAAATACTATAGCATTATATGTATTTGCAACTTAAGGGATCAGTCCAATTCAAACTGAGCTAGCGTTAAAGGTTTCGAACTCCTGTTCCTATTCTAGAACACACTAAACTGTATTATAAATGCTTTAAACAAAAGTTGATAAAGGAATCAGCATTTTGCTCATGATAATATATTACGTGCTTATAGACGAAACATTACCAAATACCCTGCTGAAATTATTGAAAAAACTCAGCGCCGAGACGAATTTTCCCCTAGGCTAGTCAGCCGCCGACTAAACAGTACCTGCGCCCTTTTTCACCCACTTACCGTAGTAAAATTTTGAATTAAAACAGCCTCTGTGATTTTTTGGAAGATGAAAATATATTACCTTTATTTTAAAAACAGAATGTCATTAAATTTTCAGAATTGTAGCTTACTTGCTACATATTTTCAATAATTTTAAAACATGTTTTGACATTGATATGTCTTAGCTCCGAGGGAGGGGGGTGATTTTTAAGATGGAAAATATGTAACAGGTTTCAATAGACACTACCAGAGCTATTGTTTTGAATTTTTAGTATAAATGAATAAGAACAGCTAGATGACGTGATAACCATTACCTTTAGACATATCCATGATCCAACCTATTTCCCACAGGGAAGAAAATACAAACATTTTTCCATCTTTTTCAGTTAGACTTGGTTTCGGTTTAACACGATAGCTAAATCCAGTACACGGCAGTCAACGAAAACTCCGCCGATGACACTGTAGAAACGACGGCATTAAAATCGCCGATGGACACTTGTAGGGTTGATCGCTAGACATCCACCAAACTATTGGATTCGAACTATTATTGGATCATTCCAAAAAGGTTTATTATAAGATAAGATTAAATTAGATTGGAACAACATTTGAAATGGCGACCTACAAAGGTAGGTATTTAAGCCAAGTATGAATGAGAAATGAGTGTAAGATGATTATAGTGAGAACTTGTAGTCTTGTTACTGACTATATTAATCATATTGATCCCAAATAAATATAATTATTATAGATGATACATTTTGATTTCAAACTACTCCGTTTCCTCCTAATTTTAAAATTAATGACCTAAAGAACACTAAACTGAATGAAAAACGTTGTTTTTCACTGTATCTGTTACAAAACAACACTGGGTCTACTGTAGTGACATATTTATACTATGTTTATACGCGATATAAAATCATAAAAAATTGTAGTCAATAACAAAAATAATACTGTATATGATTTAGTATTTAATTTTTCAGGAAATTATATTCAAAGTTTCTATGACAACCATATCCAATGTTAACGAGAAACGTTTTTCGATAGGTATAGGTAGGTTCGTAATTTTAATAAATTAATACAAAAAGTATCAAGGCAAAAAGTTAACCCAATTCCAATATATACGTACATACCCTAAAAATATAAGTTACTGAAAACCCATTTTTAACTGTATATGTATATCCTACCTTAGGTTTGGGTCGACTTATAACTTTGACACTTGTTTATGGATCTATTTTAAATACTACTATCCACTGAACAAATTACGAATGTGCCCATTTACTGTACCCATTGTACATTTATTTATTTTTTTCTATCGTATTTGCTATAGAAACCTCAAATATTTTTTGTGGAAAATTTAGTACTAAACATTTATTATTCATGTTTTTAACTATGATTAAAAGAAACTATTATTTGCAAATTGTACAACATCATCTGTGCTTTCTAAAAACTGAATAAAACATAGTATAATATTTCTGTACACTAAACCCAAAAAGGTATCACTTTTAAAAATACATTGGGGCCTTTCCAGCCAAAAGTAAGGAGGTATCCCAAATAACATTGTTGGGACTGCATTGGCTAAGACATTAGGTTTGAAATAATCATGACAAACTGATGGTCGTTTCAGAAACTACAAGAGCTATTGTATTGAATTTTTAATATAAAAATATACGAAAAGCTGTTTAGATGAACTGAAAACATTTCCTTCAGACTTATCCATGAACTAACCTATTTCCCACAGGGAAGTAAATCTGCTTAGAGAGCTATAAAGTCTTCTGGAATTTCTAATTCTTTTAAATTCATGTACTTTCAGCGTCGTTAGGTTCTTCAAAGGCTAATAAAGTTTAAAATTTATTCTATGATTACAAACCTTTGAACAAACGTTTTGTTTACGAACATTTGAATTTTAATGGTTTTTATGGGAGTTTCACAGGTGAGCGCTGTATATTATTATAGCTTATTGGGAAACACAGCTGAATCATACATCGGGGTAACGTTTACAATTGAGGTCGTTGACCCAGTTTATCTGCAGTGGCACTTAGTGCACAACATTAACTGCAGAGTGCATTGTCGTCAGTGATAAGAGCCAACTGCATGTCGGGGCTTATCAGTCGAGTCGTGGTGCCGATTGTATGGTGATGGTGGTCGTGGTGGCCTCGATATGCGCGAACGCAGACCGGTCTGACGAGAACTTAACTATTTTATAAGTGTGTAAAACGTGTAGGCAACGTTAACGCATGCAACAGCAGTAAATGTGACCTGATTGAAACCTCCACGTCGTGTTCTCATCCATTCGATTCGGTTTATGTTCGTGTTTTCAAGTCCGGGATTCACTTTTCTGCAGCTCGTACATCCAGTTACCCTAATTAAATATTCGCTCATGGAACATTGAACTAGAAATACAATCCTAAAACAATCAGAGTGAGTATTTTTTGTTAAATATTTTTTTAATTACTTGTTTTTTAGTTTATTTAATAGATTTGGTATTTTATTTACCACTTTCAAGCCCCTGGACCATTTCCAAAAGTTATGGTGGGAATCTTCAGTACGGTACCGCCACCATCTTGGATTTTAGTCCCGTAATAGTCGTATTAAAAAAACTCTTTAAACACTAATTCATTTTCAAATTAAGAACCATCGGATTAGTTTGAAATTACAGTATATAATGATAACAATATTAATAAGCTATCTGTGGAATAAGTTTGTTATAAACCATTTTTTAATATTATATCAATACCTTTTCACGTTTTCAGCTGTTTGCTAGTTAATAGTATCATTAATCTTCAGAGTAAATATGTTTGTATTTACTTCCCTGTGGGAAATAGGTTAGATCATGGATCATGGAAGTGAATGTTATTCATCTAAACAGCTGTCCTTATTCTTTTATATTAAAAATTCAATACTATAGCCCTGGTAGTTTTTATGGAAACCTGTTAAATATTATCAATCTTAAAAATCACAAACACTTCCCCAGAGCTAAGACATATCCATGTAAACAAAAAAATTAAATGATAAAAAGGTCTAAACACCCTTTATGTCTATAACATTCATATCACCAAAACAAGGTGGCTATTCTGTAAATACAGCTATTGTAAATTTTACATATTTTATTATTTATATTATTGTATTATATTAAAATATTGCTATAGTTCATTCTGCACCAATATCTCTCTTCCAACGCTATAAAAATTAATAAATAAGAAAAATTACAAAACATGAGTTTTAAATCTTTAGAAAACTACAAACTAGGAGGTAATCCCATAGTTTTGCAATAAAATTTCTATATAGCTATAAAAATATTTTTGGACAAATTGAAAGGGTACATTCACAATTTTTAAAGTGGGTAAGCATTTTAGGTTCGATGTACACATTTTATTTATTTATTTACATGTCAAACATACAGGACAAGCCCAATTACATTTTGACAGTTCAGAAAAAATATAAAGATACATTTATGTTTATGTGATGCACTGCATTTGCCCACTAAGAAATAAAATTAATAAAAAGAACTAAATAACTGAGCCTTGTTCCTCTGGCCATAAAAAAACATCGTAGTAGTTCAAAATTAGTTAATTAGTAAAAGTTATACAAAGAATCTTAACTAAAGTTTACCAAACAAAAAAACAATAAAACGATATATATTATGAAAATCATTTATATCATTCAAAAAATAATAATAAACATATCAAAAATCTTCAGGTACGCCATTTTGAATAAAAAAATTATATATAAAAATATTTAAGATACAGAACAAATTGCTCACTTTTATCAAAGAAAAATATTTAAAGTTTTAGTTCATTTATATTTTAAATACTTTTATTATATTTTTTTTATTTAAATTCAAATAAACCGTAATTTTGAAAATATAAAAGAAAAAATATAAGATACTTTAGCCATTAAATATGTGTGCAACTGGTTTTGCCCACAATAAAATAAAAAATAAAATACAAAATTAGTGGCTAAAAAATTTTTACATTAGTAAAAGTTATACAAAGAATCTTAACTAAAGTTTACCAAACAAAAAAACAATAAAACGATATATATTCCAACAAAGGTTCAAAGGACAGTTTATCTTCTATATTTTGTAACGCAAATACCGGTTACAATGTTGGATAGTACATTGGTGATTAGTAGAAACGATTTACACGTGATGAAGCACTGTAACACATTCGATCTCCAACACCAGCGATGTAGGGGAAGTGGCCTCGACAACCGCGGGCGGTATCGATATAGGGTTGGCCGCCTCGATACACTCAAGAGTATTAATAATCTTTCTCACGTTAATATTTTTTAGAATTATTCAATCAATCAATTGAGTACTTAAAAATGGATATTAGGGATGGTTGTGGTTGGATAAAACATGGATTTTATAAGAGTTATACGAGAAATCGACTCACAATGAAGTCTTCATCCGCCATGTTGGATTGTAGTCCCATGAGAACAATGCTTCCAGCTGTTTGGTACAGCATTACTGGCCACGAGCTCGTAAAATGGTGGTTGAAGTGTCAAAGTAAAATTAGAAGTTTATTTGGTAAATAAATAATTTTTTGTTTTAAGTAATTATACTTGGTAGTTAAATTTAACGGTTGAATATTTTGTTTTAATATTAAGAAATGTATTTTTGTGAGTCCATAATCCATCATCCATATTTCTACGACTGTCGTGTACCCAGTAATGCTGTCATAAAATAACGTTGTTCCCATGGGACTAAAACGAAATATTACGTTTCAATACCATATTTTGGTTAATGACTACAGATTCGGTCCAGTGATGTGTTTAAAAGGCGTAATCAATAACTGAGATGTTGAACTTGTATATTTTAATACAATACACTGATTCGTAATCATTTTTTACATTTTTCCACCCCAGATTAATGTTGGGTTTTTCGTTGTTTTGTTGTTATTGAAGTAGTACAAAATCTAAAGTATAGTGGCCAATGTGAATCAAAACACAAGTGAATCAAAAAGGTATAGAGAAATGTGTACTTTATGTTGCACAAGCATTAGTCATATATTTATACATTTAAAATAGAAATCTAATTCACGTAACTTTATTTTTTAAACATGACTCCTTTAAATTATTTTTAAACTACTAAAAATTTATGTTTTATCAATTCATGTTTCTCTATATTATTATTCTTCTTTTATACTGCCTAATAATAAAAATAAGTTTTAATGAAAATATACTGAATTAAACATGCAAACTAAATAAAAAATTTTGGTTATTAAACATAGACACAACACAAAATTACCCAAGGACCCACTGAAGAACTTCCGGCGGAAACACTCGTGAGGGGATGTGTTCGGGGGGAGGGAGGGGAGATGATGGAGGTAACAGGCTCTAAGTGCAGTTTGCGATCTAATTTCAGAGTGAGGGCGAAAGTTTTTTCCGCGTTGCCGCCAAGTTTTCCCGCCTTTTTCTCGGCGACGCCCAGCCAGATGTGAGCCATATTTGGCGCAAGAAGTGTTATAGATCAATAAGTCGCCAGATGTCAAACTTAGGATTAATGACTCTTTGGAAGATATCATCCCTCCGCCTCATACTCCCCACCCCCTCAACCCGGCGTCTGGCTCTCCAGTTATTATTGTCATAGTAAACCACTCGACAAGCTGGTTTGTGAATTATATTTTGTGTTTTTGAAGAAGTACTAAACTACAACAAAAGATTTGACTCATCTTATTCAATACACCTTTAATTATCTTGTGCAGTAGAACCTCGGTAATTCGATCCTTGAGAAAATCTCTAATATTCGAAAAAATATAGTCTTATGATTCGAATTACTTTTGACGCATAATTTAGCCTCTAAAATTCTAGTTGGTTTGTACTTGAAGTTCTAGAACTCCAATTATGTTCCTTTAATTTTAAAACTTATGTATACAATATGAAGACGGTTCCCACAAGCATCTGAAATTCGAAGTAATTAAAAAAAGCCTGAAAAGTCGAAACGTGAACCATTAGGTTTCCACAATTCCTCCAGGTTCGTATCATCAGTGGCGTTGTTTCCATTGCTTCGTTACGGCAATAATAATACAACTATCAATAGTTATATTTATCGTATTTTAATTAAGTTTAATTTTTGGAGTGCTGCCGTATTTATCTTCCTAGTGGAATTTTTATGAGAATGAGTTTAAAGAAGTGTGTGATTCGAATTTTATTTTTACTAGCCTCTACAATTTGAATTCTCTAACTACAAACTCACGATGGTTGAATTTTAATAACTCCCAAGGCACTTCAGCCTCTAATTTTCACAATCACGATTGGTTCAAACTTTGATTCGGACTTTCTTCAATTAAAGTAAATTGGATTTCCAGTAAATTTCAAAATAGCGAACTTCGACTGTAATTCGTTTTAATACAAATTTTCTGCATCTTAGATTAACGCGAATTTAATAGTTATATACATAGATATATTAGTTAGTAAAAATAATTCATATATCATTAAATACATTACACTCAACAAACTCATATTCTCCAGTACCTACTGTATGCATCAATGGTTTACTACCATCCAACACAACACTAATCCAAGGCCACAACATCTAACGGACGAACACGTGGTTTCAGCAACTTGCGGTGTAGCAACAGCTGTTCCGTGACGTCACACACCCCGGGCTACGATCAGCTGTGAGCCGCGGTTTCAGCTGGTAATCCATCCATCGAGGGGTCATTATGTAGATGAAACGGCAGGCCGTGGGAGGCCTCCTACGCTACTTCCACTACTGGATACTACGACGGCGCAGTGCGAGGGTGGTCTTGGTCCAGATGGATGTCTGTCAAGCCTGACTGATTGAGCAATAACCGCTTTTGTGAAACTTTTTACAACTTCCGGTCGCGGTTTTGAAACTTTTGGACAGTTGTCTGGGAATTTATTTGACATATTTATTCATGTAAAATAGTTTATTTCGACACGGATTTGCCTTGATACATGGGCGGAGTTAGAGGCTACACGTTGGGAGGACAACGGAGTTAATTTCTCAGTTTTTGTCACAATATAGCCTAAAAATAGAGAAAAAGAAAAATTTACTTAAAACGAATATAAAACCACAGTAAAAACTCGTCAAACTATCAGTGTCAAAAAAATTATAATAGAACTGTTAAGGTTGGTAATAAAAATTCATAAACACTTAAGAGGTCTTGGCCCAGGCCCCCCCTTGACTCCGCCCATGCCTAGATAATTTATTAATGTTGCAGTAAAATCTACGAGAGTTGATCCAGCTTATATAACCATAAAGCAGTTACTGTCAAATTAACTTTTATTGGTTGGAAAAACATTATATTATGCTCTTTAATATAGATTTGCTATATAGCTTCGACTTTAATTATTGTAAAGTTTATTTTGTGATTCTTTCATTCTGTTTATTATTCAGTTTCTGTTTTTAATTAATCTTTGCTAATGATTGAGAGGAGGGAAAAGGCGTGTACATAATGTAACTGTACTAAATGTTAAGTAGTTTCAAAAGCTGTATAACAATCTGTGTTATCCTATGTGGATAAAAGTCAAACAATATTTTCCTTGTTACTGTTAGAAAATTATTTTAACGGATATAAAAGGTTTACCTGACGGAATTCTTACATGTAGCACTTGACTGGTTCATGATACCAACCTGTAACAAAAAATTAACTTAAGTGACGAGGAAATACTGAAATGAAAAAAAGGTTTACATCAGCTTGGGATTTCATACAACAGTTGAAGACACGATGATATTTACAATAGTTAAGTATAATGTAGAAGAAGTATTTACGTTGTTTTAGCAACAATTAAAAATAGATATTTGGCATAGACATATGGTAGTTTCTCGCGCTTTGGTGCATAACGTTCTGTATACTGCGTATTTTGACGTACTTGCCAGAATACTCACTAGATAAAAACAGCGGCCATTTGCAATTGAATTCTAGTAATAATTTTGTATTATTTTATTCAATTATAACTTTGTAATAGTATATTTTGAGCTGAGATATTTCCGTTGTTTCTACTGGTGCTGTCTTATCGGCGCTCTGATTTTCAAGTTATATCTATACTTTTTGTTTTACCAAAATTATTATATTACATTAATGTTCTTATGTTGGTATTAGTGTCAGCTGACAAATAGTAATAACAACAGCAGATGAGATTGAAGTCTGTTTTGGTTTAGCAAGAGGTTGTAAACAATTGGGTTACCGGTGTTTTAGTTACGTGTGGCCCTTGTTGTGTTAATAAATCTTAGTGTATATTATAGACCTACTATTTCCAGTTGTATCACTATAAGTTATTAATTATTTAGGATCGTGTTGAAAAGTAAAACAGAGCTACTGTTCTATGTCTATTATGCCTCATTTTTCTTGAAAAAGCTCATTGTGCTAAATATAAGAAAAAATTATAGTAATTGTGAAGTATAAAGTAAATAAAAGATATTTTTGAAAAAGAACATATTTTTGTGTATGGAATTAAATGCTTTATCAGATAGTATTGATTGTTAAAATTAAAAAATATTCTACGGCTTAAAAATGTCTAGTTTTGTTTTTTGTAAATTTAATTCAAATATAAAAAAACTAGTACAATTTTATATAGGCCTACTTTAACAGGGCATTTTGTTTTGCAAAATTTAATCCATAAAATATAACTGAAAATTATACTGAAGTCAGTTTTAGATTACAAAACTTATCTAGGTTTTATTGATATGGCACATTGCTTGAAATGGCTAGCCCAATGGGTTAAATCAGAAGCCCAATGTGAGCTAAAAACACGCAAGCAGCACAAACCTTTTCTTATTTCTCTTCTTGAAACAACGTCCTGATCACTATTTTAAGGATATGAGCGAATAACGAGTGTAATGGATTTGACGATACTGCCAAAGAGTTACGAGAAACCTTGTGAGAAATTACATAACTAAGAATTGCAGAAATTGCTTCTGCTGCATCAATCAGCATTGCTAAGACACACAAGTGATTAAAAAGTAGTGGTGTATAAACAATAAATTAATATTACTGCTTTGATACCAGTACAACGTGTGTTGTTGTTTGGCCCAGGGGTCTTCTTGTGACTTGCGGACAGTTTTGACATGGATATGTTTTACAACTGTAGGGGGGGTTGTTGGGAATTTGTAAGATGAAAATTAGAAAAACAGGTTTCCATAGAAACTAATAGAGCTATTGTAATGAATTTTTGATATGTAAGAATAAGAACAGCTGTTTAAAAGAACTGAAAACACTCCCTTTAGACAATATCCATGATCTATCCTATTTCCCACAGGGAAGAAAATACAAACATTTAGTTTTGTTAGTGTCAAAGATCAGCTGATTCATTTATCAGGATCGTTAAATAATAGTTAGTAAGGACGTAAAGAAATTACACCGAACACACATTCCGAGCGGTTTTTAACGTATCTTTGATCGGTTTCCTCGTCTTACGCGAGATCTGAGCACCTCCTGTGAAACTCTTATATTTGACCTATCTTCCGATCTTTCCCAAGAGAAACTGCAACCCATAACAAAGGCCCCATAAAAACTGGTTGCTTCTTACAGGGTGACCATAGATCTCGGAGTGACTCACAATACAGCGGGTACGGTTCACTACCCAAGCCCCGGGTGATACATGGTGGGGAGGAGGGGGAGAAAGCTGCGGACCTGACGGGTGATAAATCCATCAGCTGGCCGTGGTCGTGCCGATAGCCGAGTCTCGGGTCACCGGTCCCGCCAGATTGCTCAATTATTGAAAACCTAGATCCCATTTCAAATAATATATGGATAAAATAAATTTTGTTGATTCGATGGTTGATCTAGTTTTCAGGAACTCGACAACTAAAGTAGCGGTTTCGGAATTAGGCGGATGGGTGATTTTGCATTCTGCCACATTTACTGCCAGCTGATTAGTGTATTAGTGTCTACGCTGCTAAGATAGCTAAAACATAAGTAAAGGCCTTTTTGCTGGTTTTCGGTGTTTTGTGGGCCACGACAAAATGTTGTGATTAAAGTAGGAAAACCCCATTAAAAATGGTTCTATTCTATTCAAACAGCGATCAACGTCGTGTCGCACGAAACTAAACGCTATAGGTTAGGAAAGTTCATAAGTTAAATCCGGCATGTTATTATTTTCACTACATCTCATTGTAATTATTCTCAATTTTACGAGTCCGTCCTTGAATTTCTTCATTGTTTCAGATATGTAATCTATAGTACAAAAAAATTAAAATATTAAGAATTATATTTTGTTTGGTAACCTCAAGAGTTCATTTTTATTTTATGAACAATAAAATCAAATTAAAAAATCACGACCAAATGTTTTAGTTAACCAGAAGCGTAGACAAGACGCTACACGCTCATTTTTGTCAGATTGTGCAATGAGACGGGAGATCTTCTAATTACCTTTACGCTTCTTAATTCAAATTTTGACAACGTCACAAAACGATCCACTTATCGTATTTGGCGTCCGCTACTTGAGACACAATGGGTATGCAAATTCAGACTTGGACGAATTTTACTTAACTTGAGTAATGCCCAAGTCGTTTGCATATAAGACGGCTACACAAATGTTAGTTGCGATATGCAATATAATAAGACTGATCCTCATTTTGGCTGGCTTGTGCTGGTGTCTCCAGGAGCTCGCCCACTCGAAGGTTGGTTTCGCAACTGGTTGGTGGTTGGTATCCTGTCCACGGACTCTCGTCAATATTTATACAGATATTGATGGTGTTCCCCTCCGTAGGCGACGCTGACAGGAATATTGATATTTCATGAACCTCCTTCCCAGTCTCCCCAGCTCTTGAGGACAATGGGGCTCCGCCCTCGCGAATCCTGGCTCATCGGTCATGTGTTGCTTATTGTCACGTGGAGGATATTACGCAGGCTGTTAGATTTATTAAGGTTGTAAGATTGAATTTGACTAAGACAATAATACCTCTTACGGGACAGAAAGGCCGTATTTCTATATGTGAAGTTGAACTGATAAAGATTTGTACGTTAATTAGTAAGTTTCTGTGGCTTAACGTTTTGACAAACTGATTAATGTACTTTAAATTGACCAATAAATGTCCTGATAAATCTATTTTATAATATTATAAGTATTGATGTATTTTATTGAAAATCTGGAGTACGTATTGAATTTATTTTTATTCTTAATCATGAGATATCAACCCAACAAGGTTGATATATAAAAATAAATATGAGACAAAGGTGAGTGTGACGAGTGAAATGGATCTGATCATATGTAAACTGTGCTACTAAGATCAGCTGGTTCATTTGCTAGGTGTCATAAATTAAAAGACCATTAAGCAAACGCAAATGAGTCCAATATTGTCTAAAGTTATGTGAAGATTTTTTTCCAGATCGAAGCAGAAACTCCCAGAATGTTAGATTACTAAGCGGTTATTATTACCACCGAACTATCTAGCCAGACACACGTGTCTCCTTTTACTTTGATTATATCCGTTTTGGAGTCCCCTGAATCCAAAAAAGTGGGTTTCGACGTCTGTCCGTGGGTGTGTGTGTGTGTCTGTCTGGATGTGTACAGTGCCACAGCCTACCCCGTTGGGCCGATTTAGATGAAATTTGTCATGTATGCATATATTCATGGTATCTCCAGGTGTTTTTTTTAATTGTGTAATTTTTTTGAATTTTTGATTTTTAAGGGTAGTTCACCCCTAAAACTCTTAAAAAACATGAAAAATCCAAATTTCTCAAAAACGGCTCTAACGATTTTGATTAAAATTTGATAGTTTATATTGCACAGAGAACTTAATAATTTTACACCACCCGCATGTCTGTAAAAATGACGATTTAAAAGTTACGGGCTTTTAAATGTCAACCAAATCTTCCTTATTTTCCAACCGTTTTCTCTGAACTTGGTATGAAGCGTAAGGTCAAATCACCCAACAAAGCCAACTCAAAAAAGCTTGGTATTACTAGGGGGAGGGGGTTCCCCCATACAATTCGATCAATTAATTAAACATTGTCTCTCTTGTTTTTATTTTCAGTAATGGGGTGATTATTTTTGAAACAACAAATTATTAAATGATATTTATATAAACTTTGAAGAACATGATAGTTTTATTACAGATTATCTTTTTAAAATTTATTTAAGGGTGAAAGTATGAGTCAGTCCAGTGATAACGTTTATTTTATAACGATTAAAGTTTTATCGCTTTATGAGTATGTTGAAATGTTGAAAAAATAGTGTATATGAATATACATAGTATAGTAGACATGTCTCAACTATCAATAGAGACGCGAGATGGCCGATTGAGATGCAGGCCCTGTTGACGGGCTGTGTCGCTGAGCCAGGCCTGATAGCCTATTTGTCAGAAGTAATTCTCCTCATTGCGATGCTAGGCGGCGCCACTGATACGTCTTCATTACTGGTAATGTCCCGATGGTGGCTTTAACAGCGGAAAATTATATAATTATGGAACGCCCCATCGTGGTTGCAACGATCTTATACGGGTTTTCATAACATTTCTTACTTTGAAGTGTGAAATTTCAAATTATTCATAATTGTCAAGTCTTCACTAGTAACGCCATATTTTATTTTAGTCCCAAAGGCCGATTGTTGTTCAATTGATTAATTATGTTGAGTTTACACATTTTTCCCAAAAAAAGTGTATGTCTCCCTCCTCCTATAGAGATTAAATTAAGTCCTCTACCATCGGCATAAATCAAATTTTCTTAAACTGTTTTTGAAGGATAACTTTCCAACTCATTTAAAAGGCTTTATTAGACTGCCTATTAAATTTTATTCCCATAAGGATAGAGTTATTTTTTACTGATCAAACGTTAACCTGTGATAACTGCCCTGTCGGACCCTTGACGTTTAGGGCATCTAGGGATTTAGGGAATCAGCTAGGCACCAAGCCCTAAGCACACCTGGTGGGGAACTAAATATGTACACTTGGTGTTCGGCTAAATAACCACCTCCAACTTTGATAACAGCCCTTAATGTGCCCCAATATACAAAGTATACCTTTAATTCCACTTGGATCTTCAGCTATGTTGAAGAACTTAATATTATTAATACGATGTTACATTTCTTTAGAAATTTATAGGAGTGAAAATCACGATACATCTTCTTAATTAATAATATTTGAAGTATGTATCTCGCCAATAGACTCCGGAATCAGTTAAAAGGTAATAATGAAACTTTCAGGCATTATTAAGCATGATACGAGGACGGTTTCTCTGAAGTTTGGTACAAATCCATCCAAAGGGCTCTCTGACTCAGAGGACATAAAAGGATGCAGTGTTAGGTTTTATAGATTTAGTGTTTAAAAAATTAAAAGCTCTGATCAAATAATTTGAAAGGCTATTTAAACTGTATACATTACTATTAGGCGGTACGAAGTTCGCCGGGTAACGCTAGTAAAAAATAAACTTGAAATCGATAAAAAATGTTTTATTTACTTCTCAGTGGGAAATAGGTTTGATCATGGATATTTCTATATGGAATGTTTTCAGTTCATCTGAATAGCTGTCCTTATATCTAAGCTATGACGTCATAACTAACTAAATGACATCTCCGTTTCAAATTTTGTTCGCGCAAATTACTAACAGCTCCCTCCAGAGCTAAAACATATCCTTGTAAATATCATTGTCAATTTACATTTAAGTTCAATAAAAAATGGTCTTCTTTAACCAATTCAAACATGTGTTATCTATATTATGACCTAACGCGTAAACAACGTTTCAACAAGATCCCTTCAACTCGACCAATCCGTCGTATTCATCACTTACTGTCAGCGGTTTCAAGTGGTAATTTGTTTTGCGAGAGATTTAGCAAACCCCCAACAGATGGCGCTGACATGGAGGCCAACAATGAGTCAGTCCCTGGTGTGGCGGACCGTTTTATTTAGACCGCAATTAACCATACGGTCAAGGAAGTCGTCAATTTTCATCAGCTGGGTGTCACGTCTATTAATGGGCACTTAGCGGCTGTGGAGACGCCATACAGCCCTAGTTAGGGGAGGAAACAGATTATGTGGATCAACTCCTTCTCATTTGTGAACGACAATGTTTAGCCGTTATACTTCAAAAATGTACTCCAAGTATGTTTAGCCTACATAAACGTTGTTCTTAATTCCTTAAATCTATTTGATCTTTTCAGCAACTCATTATAAATAGTACGTGAAATGGCTTTTGCTTATCTTGACCGATGTTAACGTTTCAGATGTTATCAAAACTGCCTCAGTTTGTAGTTTTCTCAATAACGTGTGTTGACGTAAGTCTTAATTACCTGACAAGTTTAATCTCCAAAGATTAACGTCGGGAATTTATTTATTTGTAACAAAAAGGTTGTAAGTTGTAAATGAGTTTGTTCTAAGGAAATTTGATCGATGGATTCCATATTTTATTTATAGTTCGATTATTAAATTGTTCACAAGTAACAGTATTTACAAGAAATTAGGAAAAATGTCTTATTGATAACTAGGAAAAAATCTGTTTTCTTCAACATTTCTCCGATTGGAGTGTATAAAGGTGCGAGAACTTCTACTTCTTTGTAGTCAACATTTTCCATAGGTGTCAGACATTGTGTACGATTACTCAATCTAAACGTTGTCTTAGATTTTTTTAATTTGATCTCATAACTATATAAATAGTAAAATGGGTTTGTTTATTATTTGACTGTTAACGTTTCACACGAGTTTAAATACTTTGAAATCTCAAAATAGTTTATATAATTTCATACGTATTTTGTTACATTACTTTTAAGTTAATCTCAAAAATTGTTCTTTTAAAGAAAAAAAGGCTGAGATTTTACTGATAAGGAAATTAGTATCTGTTATTATCATATAAAGGATGTATTGACAGGCTTGGAGAAAATTTTAATTTAATATTAAATTTCTTCCTTTTCTGTAGAAAATGATTCTGTATTCTTCTACCCTAACTAAATTAGGAAAAGATTGATTAGAAAATGTAAACATTGCTTCTACATTCACGGGGCGTAGTAAAGGACTTCAAGAATGTACCTATGAGTTTGACTTACCTACCTTTGTATAAACTTCAAACCGGTCTGTTAAATATTTTTCGCGTTTACTTCCAACAACAAACAAACATACAGAAACCACCACTTCTTTATTATATTAATGATTACTTATAAGAATTTTCATAAAAATAGACATTATCCTTAGTCAAGATTTACACGATTGCTAACAAACTTTTATATTTTGTCTAAAATAATAGAGAAAACGTTTCATGCAAATTTCAAATTATGTACTCCGTGCGGAGGTATTTCGAAAATACTAGCAGCATCGGATAATTTCACCTCTGTTATGCAAATGTTATGCACTTCCTCATCACCATCACCATAAAGAGTCCCCTTTTTAGACGTTTAGTTCAGGACAGGTTTTGTGGGTTTTTAATATTTTTTTAACTACAAGTTAATTTGTAAAACTACTTGAAAGCTATACTATTTTCTGATTCAACGGAAAAACCTATTTCAACCACTAACTTTGTGTATTGATTTCCCAATACAGATTGACCTATAAAACAAGTGTATATGGGATAGAAGCTACAACATAATGTTTACTCATATTATAAGTGTTTTATCATCTTACAGTCCTCATTCATACCTGGCTTAAAATACCTAGATTGTAGTATGGTTGCCATTTCAATTATCTAATCTAAATTATCCTAAAATGTGTGTAATTTATAACCAAATTCTGGTATGACGTCATAGTTTGGTTATAAAAAGAGCTGTTCAGATGATCAATTATAAAATTGTAACAAGATTTTGTTCAGGATCGAAGCAGCGACCTTCATACTATGAAACGGGTTCTACAACCTCAGTACAACCAACCAGTTTCAGGCTGAGTCGCTTATCTGAGGTCAAGTGATTTCAAATGGTTACGAGAAACCCATTGCCAAGTCAAATCCCTCCAACCACATTGTTTTAAACAACCTTCATATTTGGTTGAACCAACACACACCTCTTGACCCTTCCCGATATCATCGTAATGGACGTGATACAAATCTGAAGTTGAAGAATTTATCAATTGAGTTGCACAGGGTTGCAGCGTCATTAAATTAGACAGATGATATCTGTACGGCGCCCGGGGCGAGCATTGTAGGCTGTCTATCCGAGACGGATACACCCATTACCTGCGACTGGACCTGTTGGTCTAATGGTCCCTGCGATAGCACCTACCACCATTAGATCTAGAGGTCCCGCTACTGCAGGCTCAGTCTAGCGACTCATTAGTCTGCAACTGTTTTATCTTTCATGCCCTAATTAGTAAGGCTTAAGAGGGTGTTGATAGAGTAAATGCAGCCAATAAGAAGTAAAGATATTTCTTACGTTCCAGCGATGCGCATTAGTTACGAAAGGAGATGGAGAGGCATCGAGATAGTTGATATCGGAGAGAATATTTTGAATCGCTAGTTTGAAGAGCATCCATTTATGTTTTTACTTCTTCCTTTTCCTCCTTTGGCATTTGTGAGCCAAGCGATAAGCATGTTACTTCACTATAACGTAGGAGATTGTGAATATTTATGTATTATGTATACTCAATACACTGACGTAAGGTGCTTATTTCTAGGCATTTCAATATGAGTGATGAGTGACTGTAATGGAATTGTGACGTCAAGCTTCGAAACTGACATGGATCAGCTGATTAGTTTGCCGGAATCATTCAATTTCTGTAATAGAACAATGAATGTGTCTGACGAAGATGACACGCTCACTATCGAGGATTAGGAGGGGTCAGCTGTGAAGCCACTGAGATTTACGCCTAGTCACGAAGAAGCAGTCTGTGCCATTTAAGGGATAAAGGGAAATTATTTTTGTCCCGCTACTCAAACCTGCAGTATATTTCCAGCCCAGTTTTCAGTCAGTTTGTCTAAGTTTTAATGCCGCTCTAATTAACTAACCAGCTCCCTCCTATTGAATATTCTTCACAAATATCAACAAATCAAATTTATTTTCACGATTCTAAAACTAAGTTCATTACCGTTTTCAATAATTTAGCACTAAAATGTAATTGTGACTGTTAGCATTACGTTAACCTTTTGAATGTATTTACACTCGTATTGGTAGACTATTGGTTAATATTATGCAATATACATACGTATGTATATATATTATATACGTTAGTACTATACACGGCTCATAAAACCTTTGGTATCTACAGTTTCATAACATGGTACATCTTGAAATCTATTACCGAAGATTGGCTGGTAATTTAAAATTCCCTTTCTCCCTTTGACCCGAAGCGGCTACCTGGCCAGGCAATGTTTTCAGTATCCACTTCTTGGAGCTTACAAACGGTTCCTTCTTCATTCTTACTCATAAGCGTTTCGATTTCCAAATTTCGCTAAAACCCAAATAAACGCGTCAATTTTACGCTTGGACCCAAATTCTGTGTCACTAAAATTATGTTACTAAACTTAACGTTGTCGCTAGCTCCAGGTGTTGTACGCCGTGTTTTAGGTGCCACCAAAAGGCGAGGGAAGGATCCATAATGCAAATGATCGACCCACCAGGGTGTGCGAGAGGAGACGCTGGTCGCGTCGCTTGGCACAGCTCCCGTGTGGTCCTGACGCAACCGCAAAGCCGTCTGTGGTCGCGGCCTCTTTTGCAAGTACAAATGTCACTACGAGGTTTCGTGTAGATATCACACATAACCGTATCTTTCGGCTTTAGACTGCTGTATCCTTCCATTCGTCACAATGCCTCAATAATCCCTCAAAGTAACACCGACCAATTCTCAAGTTATAGATACCGGAAAATAAGTTAGGACTTTTCATAGATTAGATTAGATCATTGAAATGACAACCACACTACAATGTAGGTATTTTAAGCCAAGTATGAATGAGGATTGAGTGTAGGATGATTGTGGCGCGATCTTGTAGTCTTGTTACTGACTAAGGCTGACATGTTCCTTAGACAGGACTGTTAATTAATAAGCCCAACAGCCGATGGCAACTAATGGAACTACAGTTTAACGTGGAATCCGAACCACGGCCTCTGAATTACGAATTGGTTTAATTATGAGGATAGGCTTTGCGGATTAACGTAGTATTCAATAGTGCGGACGTTAATCCACACAAGAGAACACTACATCCACCGACCATCGCTCACAACTATCCACAATTCGTGACCTCCAAGTAGCTGGATTACAGGACGTCTCCACCGTCTCAGTCTAAGCCCATTTAAAAATTCAACTCCACGGAGAATTGGTCGAGAGTTTAGCGATTTAAAAGTATACTTTCGATGTATTAATAAAGCTTCAACAAAGAAAGAAATGGGACAAGAGGCCATTTTTAATCGAAGAAGATTTTTGCAACAACTACTTTTGTAATTTCCTCGATTTTAAGTTCCTCCTTAGAGAAAACTATGTTCCACAAATGATTCATTTAAACCCATAAAAACTAGAGTACCACTAGGTGACATTCTACTCCAATTCCTCTATAATATTGTCACTTCACACCCACCATCATCCCCTGGCACAATAACCACTACGTGTACAGACGATTCGGTCATATTGGATTCTTCAAAAATTTGTGGTGTAGCTTCACAAAACATACAAAATCATATTCACCAGAAATTGACTAGAATTGGCTTCAGAATTTGTGATTAAAATTTATTTCCTCAAAATCTACCCAAGTAACCATCATTCTTGTCTTCAAAAGCGATGATTCAACATTCCCCAAAGCAACACAGTTCGATGTTTACGACTACACTTAGATGGGTGACTCACGTTGGTTAAATATTACATGAAATGCTAAATACTTGAACTCAACTGCACAGACTTTTACTATTAAAATTTCCTAGTCGTTTGAATATAAACTTAAACCCAAACTTGAAATCGAAACCAATTTGGACTTAAAGACTTTTACATTCTTAGAACATTAACGCTGAACCTTAAAAGTTAGCGATGGCCCTCGCTTGGATTCCAAAACTGACAATAATTTTTCATCAGTACTCTTCAAATCGAACTTTAATTTTGTGTTTTTTTATGACATAAAACATTTTCAAACAGTTTGATGGGAAGCGGTCCAACTCCCAGACCGTTAGGACGTATTAATTACTAATACCCCAATGGCAATAAGGCAAAGGTATCGGCTTAACCATTTTTGCTTGATGCGTTCCTCGCACTCATCTTCAGTCTACGTGAGCGAGCAAAGTTTTAGCTATGTAAAACAGGATCCCATCCTAAAAAAATGTTTTTTGTAACTGTTTTCCTTTATAGCACTGCTCTAAAAAATGTTATTTCAATAACAAATATATAGTTGTTTGTATAGAGATCTTATGACGATCAGATCATTAGCAATTATTCTGAGGATCAAATTAAATAATATTGAAAACAATAGTTTAAAACTGGACTGCTTATAACATAAGGTTTTTTGTAGTGGAATTAAAATGAATTTTAAATAGCTTAGGTGAAGTATAAAATGGAAGTATCTTTATTACATGATGGAATTGCTTAAAAACAGAGCGTACCTAATAGGTTAGTGTTGTAAATAGCTAAAGCTAACACATATATATTTTAAAATCTTTTGGATTGATTGTTATATTAAAATAAAGACTGAAGGTTACCAAACCATTACAAAGTGTGTCAGGTTGTAAACGTGGGGCTCACCAGTGGGTCGTGTGGGATGGGAGAAAGTGCTTGGACGACACTGCTTGTTGTATAACATTCAACATCATCACCGCTTCATTACTCCACGTTGAAAGTATTACCTACACGATTAAAAGCTATATACTTCATCACGTATCCAGCGCTTTATCCAGTGTTGCAGAATTCTATATATTACCAAAACTTCATGTGCAAGCTACAAATTATTGTATCATTTCATCCTGTTAAAACGAAAGGAAAGGCTCAACAAGTAGAAAATATAGTATAGAGAGTTTAAGCTTAGAACACAGTCACTGAAAACTGTTAAAATGATTTACTAGACAATCATAAATATTCAATTATTATCTGGAAGTTAGTTTTCACCTGTTATTGCAGCAACGTAGTTAGCATGACGTAGTTACTAACACTGCAGTTTCATGGTTCTTGAAACTTGGAAAAGTAATATTCTTATTTTGGAATGAAATGTAGGCTTGAATTTTTAATTTATAGTTTTAATTTTAATTTAATATCTCTTTAAACTATAGTTTGTACATAGACAGAAGTACGAATCTGAGACAATTGGAAAATTGATGCGTTCGTTATTGGATTAATTTTTCACATTATTTTCATTATTGGTTTTACCGAGTAAAATGGCGCTGCAAACAATGTTTCATTGAAAATGGTTGAGAAATAAAGAACAAAATTGATTATTTGTTGTTTAGTATGTTTTTTCTGGAACCGTTTGTCGTCCACTACGTACTAATTTGTTTAGATTTTGAGCTGCACGGTGATTGACAAATAATTTTATAGTTTTTCCAGAAATTAAAAAAATGATTTTTTGACATTTAAAAGCCTATAAACTTTTAACCGTTCTTTTTAAACAGACAGACACAGGTGGCGTCATATGTTCCACTCACTCGATCCACCGGTGATTGCAGCTAAATAAAAACAATATTAAATGCCTTGTTGCGCAACATATTTTTGGAAATTCGGTTGCGAAAATAACTCAACCGGTTACACGGTCGGATACAAATAACAGTAACAATCAGGGAGGATGAGTAAGCCGGGCCGGGTCAAGTGGAGTAATTGCCCTGACAGAGAGCCATACATCATTATTAACGGCATAACTGGCGCTCCAAGCGGCCAGCACCGACACTACCAGGCCACATCCTCGCCACAGGTACTCTTGTGGGGGATTTGGACCTGAGGCCGAAATGGAATGCCAAATCGCAAGGAATATTTCCTACAGGTAAATGCCAACAGAGGTTTTTTGTGCTGGCCAAAAGAGATCACTTTATCACTAATCCTCCAAAGCATTTTAGGTAATAGTTAAGTAGGAATAAAATGAAGTGTGACAATCACCTCGGCGTAACCAGGCACCTGCGACTTTTTAAAAATAAACATTGATAGCTCAACTATTCATAATCGAGTATATTTGTGGCATTCTACAAACAAAATTTATTTAAGTCATAAGTCATCTTTATTCGTTCAAGATACAAATAATATTTGAACACGTCATACAATAAATAATACAATGATACGTTAAACAAAATAAATACATATAATAAAATATTTAACATAAAATATCTAACATAAAATATCTGAGAGAGGTCACCCAACATCACTTATCAGATAGGGACACAATTCCAGGAAGTGTTCTTTAACTTTTTTTGAATTTATTAATATTGTTAATTTTTCTTATTTGGAGGGGCAGTTTATTATATATTTTGAGACAAGTATAATAGGTTCCCCTTTCATACTTTGCTGTTTAGTGATTTGTCACTGACAAGACTAAAATTTTGAAATTCTTAAAAAGTGGGCGGCAAGAGTCCGTTCTTCTTAAACCACTCATCACCCTCAGACACCATTTTTGAAGAACAAAAACCCTACGGAAATTTTGAACACTCGAGAAACCCCAGAATATAACACCGTATCTAAGAATTGACTTTACATGTGAAAAATAAACTACACGGAGGATCTCGACACTGCAAACCTTAGCAAGACTATTTAACTAAAATTCGATTTTTTCTGGTTTCTTGATCATCAACTTCATTTATTCATTCTTTCATTTTTCATTGATTTATATGATCAGCAGATAATGCGTGTAAAATATCTAAACATTAAAATTAATTCATAAATTATTTCTTAAATACCTTGGTTCTAAAATGTGAACTTAGAATAAATAAAACAAAATTACTTCTAGGGATTAGTCAAAACAACAACCACCTGTGTGCCCCACCGTTCAAGTCTCTACATTGTAATATTCGCTAATTCCATGTTTTGTAGTTAGAATAACAAACACAAACTGAAATGTTGTAATTTAATCATTAAGTTTGTTAAAGTGCATTCATAACCGAAAGTTCAATAAAGTACATTCATTTATTATATAATTTATGACTTTATTATATTTTTTGCAATACATGCAACTGTAGAAACAGATACAGATATTTTTTCAATAGATTTATTGGATACAGGGTATGAATTGATTCATGAACTAACGCTCTAATAACACATATTATAAATTACTATTCATTTTCAACTTATCACTAATACAGTACCACTATAAATACAAAGCTTAAAAGAAAAAATAATAAAATTTTCAATACTGCTTACAATAACTAACTATTAAAGTAAAATCACTAAACTAATCAAATATTCAATTTATGAATTAAATCAATTACTGTGTTATATTTCTTATCTTCCACCATTTGCAAATTTCACAATGAAATCGAAGTAGGCCTACTAAAATTTACTTTCTGCGGTTGTCGGGAAAACCTATATAAAACAAATATTATGAATGTGTTTACACTTCAAATCAAATAAATAATGCAATAAAACATTAAAAATGTATAAGTTAATCATTACATGTAGGGCCTATTAAGATAAAGCAAAGTTTCTGCAATTTTTAGTTATGCAATATCATATCGGTCATCTCGTGATACGTGGACAGATTGTAAACTTTATTCGGGATAAATTATTTGGAAGTTCTATTTATAGTATAATTTATATTAATCCGGAAAGTCGGTGGTTCAGTTGGTAGCCCTGAACCTGAGCCGTGATATCGCTAGGTCGGACCTCTCTGATACAAATGAAACTTTATAACTACTGTCAAAGTTGTACAACTGCGCCTGACACGTCCCAACACAGATCAAGTGTCTATGTGTAACGGCACACCAACTAGTGTGGGTACTTGAAATGTGTGTCAAGGGGCAGCATAAAATCCATTTTGTTGTAAATATCCCCCTTTTTCTTGTTTCTTGGTTATGTTTTGACTCATTCAAATGTTTTTAGCGTTGACTTGGAAATAAAATGTTTTCCATTTTCGATTCAAAATTTAGCATGGCCGCCATTAAAGCCAATGAGCTGAGCTTTTTCTCCATTAAGCCTAGGTCTCTTTCATTTATATATACTTACATAGTTTTATATAACCTGTTGAAGGCAACAATAATTTTTTAAATACAAAATGGTGAGTGTTTGGAAAAACGTTTTTGGAAAAAATTATTCATGATTTCTCTTTATTTTACCAATATAACCTTTTCTCAGAGTTTTCCACTTTACTTTCTCTAAAAATCGGTTTTAATTTTAACGATTTTAATATTTAATTTTCAGCATTATACAATACTTGAAATCTCCCATTATTACGTTTTGTGTAGCAATTCAATCATAGATTTCTTAAAAACTGTTATGTAGCTTAGAACATGCCTATCTTATATGATAATAAAAATTACAAAATATAAGTAATTATACAGTTAAACACAAGTAGTTACAGATCTGAAGCCTGTCAAACGCAAATCACATGATGACCGTGTATGTCAGCAGGTGCAAGGATGCAGAGGCAGACCAGATGGGCGAAGCCCCCAGTCACGAGCCGCGAGGAAAGGTCGCACAGAAGTCATAATGAGCGCCCGAGGGTCGGGATTGATCTGGTGACCTACTGGCCTGAAGAAATTGCTTCATCAATGGACAAGCTAAGGATTGGACTGAGAGTGGTCCGATGATGAATCAGAGCCAAGAGGATGTCCAAGAAGTGTCCAGTGTAAACATATTTTCCGTTTTACAGCAAGAGAGAAAATAAGCTGTTCGTTTACAATAAGGTTACAAATTCCTAGAACTATTTTGTAATGGTTAGTTTACTCGACCCACTTGCATTTTTCCATTATGCTGATAATTAACGATCTTGTATCTGTCATTTAAATGGTCACATGCCATCAAATAGTTACATTTATGTCACAGAAAATATTCCCTATTTGAGTGTCTCAACTAAATATGAATACTGTATCCTTTAAACATCTAATTCGATATAATGTTTTTTGGACACTATGTTAAATTATAGTAGTTATAATGTTTAATGGTAGGTCTTATCATCACTTCGAGATCGATATTTACCAAAATGGTTGAAAAATTTAAAACCATTAAAAATAGTGGGGAATAATTGATAATTATTTACGTGCGTATGTGGTTGAAGGTGAAATTTCATGGCCGAAAACTTCTATATTAAGGAAAATAATTATATCTTAAAGCTATCGTTTTAATATAACTAAGTGTATACTGTATTAGTATAGGAATTTATAGTTATTACCAAATAAAACTATTAGAAAATTGTTGGTTCCACTGAAGATAAGATTAGGCTTCTTCGGCAGCTCAATGTTAACTTTGTTATTTTGACTTTCCAGATAACCTCTTTTAGGCTGATAATTACTAAAAAAACTGTCGGTAATTATTTAGTCGTAATAATTAATACTTACAAAGCTATGACATCGATATTAGCAGATAGTTTTAAATTCATTATAACACGATCTGCTTGAATCTGAGCTAAGCAGAAACGTTCAAGATTTAAACTAAAAATATTACAGCCGCTAAACTCAAAAATTCTAATAATCTGATTAAAAAATACTTTAAATAACCTACATACATTGTTACAATTATACATTGTTAAAAGAAGCATATCACACACGTATAGAACAATATGAAAAGCTTTTTATAAAAAAAATAAAATTAGTATTATAAATTTTAGAAAAAATGTATGCTCCCGTATATGCAGTATAGATATTGTAAAACAATAAATTATTATTATTGGTTGACCTTAAACCTATAATGAATAATTAATTATCGTTATTTAGGGCAGGAGCCTAATATCTTCAGGGTTTTCGTTATTTCAACGCCAGATAAATTTTGTAATAGTCCAGATGGAGGTTGCCTGGATTTGAACCCGTGACGTCTTGCACCGAAGTCTAAGACGCTAACCATTAAGCTCACAAAACACCCTAAAGATGCAATTTTAACATGAATATAAGTAAAGGATGGGTGTAATAAATTTCATGATAACATTGTTATTTAGAGGCCAAAATTTCTTTGTTAGGATCACTAACTAATTATCAAAGGCAGCGACCCAGTACGGGATTGAACCGGTGATCTTTAGACTATGAAGCTCAGCCAGTTTGATTTGATAATTACAGCATGTATGCGTATAATAGCTTAAAAAATAAATCGATAACATCACAAGCTCATTAAAAAAATTAAACCAATTTTCAATTTTTTCTTACGTTGCTTTTAGCAAACTTTTAAATTATAAAATCTATAAGATTTAAATAAATTTATATTTTGACAATTTTATAAAAATCATAAACATAGAATTATTTTATTCCATAAGATTACATAAAAATATGTATAGAACAGATAGCATTCTACTAAAAATATTTTTAACATATAAACTTATCAAATTTAATAAATTCCTCCCTAATATTATTAAAAAATATCATTTTATTATAAACATAATATTTTTTATAAAGTGATTAACAATGACTATAAAGTTTTTTTAAAATAATTAATAGAAAATTATTTTTTTTTATAAGATAAATTGAGAAAAACAAAGTATGTGTTTAGATTTTTTAATATTTAAATTTTAGATAGAAAACTAAAGGAACTATTGTTAGTTTTTAGCTGATTCTAAGAAGATAAAATTGATTTTAAAAAATTAATGTGAAAAACGCAAAAAAATTTTGTACAAAACACCCAAAGATTTTTTATGATATAATGGTTTACATTCATGAACATTTTAGGAAAACTCTAAATTTATCTTGAGGACATTTTTACAATAGGTTAGAAATATATAATAAGCTAACATTTTTTTATAATATAAAATTAATATACATATAAAAATTAAAAAAATAAATCGATAAACACAAAAAAAAAAATTAAACATTTTCTTATTGTTTAACCAAATACTTTTAAAAAAATGAAGAAATCAATCACATGTTTAAGACGTACTCTCATGGCATTGAAAGCTCACATTTAGTTTTTCTTCACACACAAAAGCATTCAATCATCTCAAGTCGGTGTGGCCCTAGGCCCTTGATTGAGACATTATAAGGGTCATAAACCTCTAGAGCACTCGACGCTACAACAACACCCGAATGATGGGTAGGCCTCCGCCCCCACCGACCCGTCCGTCGTCAACTCGGAGTCTGTTTCCTCGGTTACAGCTAGATCTATGGCCCTCAGCTGTCTTTGCAATATTACTCTCGACGATCATGTCTACCAAATCTGATAGATATTTATCTCCAGCGTCTTTCATCTTGGAAACGAATTTGTCTTAGCCTCTGATTATGAATGCTGTACTAATTTCGATAGTGACATGATAATTGTTCTTATTAATCTTTTGGACCTCAACTGTCTATCGCCTTAGGCTCATAGCTGTTGTGAGCCAAGTAAACATAGTAAGGTACCGCCATGGCATCGAACACAAAGGGTGAATGCTGCCACTGGACCCGAACTGGAGACTTTTGATTTAATAGGCCAACACGTTCCCTTTTAACTTCCACAAAGGACATTACTGAGGGTAATTTAGGTGATTTAAAAATCAATGAGTCCGTTTGACAATATCCTGAATATAAAGTTTAGCAATAGGGTATAACTTATTTTACCTAATCTTTTTCCATTCACATATGATTCGAATGGTACACAAAATAAGACAGTAGACGATACAAATGAAATCCGCTTGGCAACACTGAAATACTAATCAATGACATTGCTGCCGTAGGTTCGAACTGGGATCATTCCAATGTTCCATGAAATTCTGCATAGTTAGTTAAATAATTTGACACCACTCAACAAAGATTCATTTCTGTAAACATTAATATTTTTTGTGATTTCCTTATGAATTAGAATTAGCAAAGACGATGACGCAAGTAGAAACTTGAGAATGAATGAGCGTGACTAAACATGACACTTGCTGAATTGTAATTTCAATTGTCTTGTGGACTGTGAATGGTTTCGGTTTAATAGAAGCAAAAATTTTTTCTATGAATATTAAATTCTTGTGTAATTCTTATGATTTGTGAAATGGCGTGACAGTTGTGGTTTAGTGCAAAAACGCTACCCCATGGTGGCGCAACAGTTGTGGTTTAGTACACAAACGCTACCACATGGTGGCGCGACAGTTGTGGTTTAGTGCAAAACGCTACCACATTGTGATGCGACAGTTGTGGTTTAGTGCATAAACGCTACCACATGGTGGCGCGACAGTTGTGGTTTAGTGCATAAACGCTACCGCATGACGACGTGACAGATATGGTTTAGTTCACAAACGCTACCACATTGTGATGCGACAGTTGTGGTTTAGTGCATAAACGCTACCACATGGTGGCGCGACAGTTGTGGTTTAGTGCATAAACGCTACCACATGGTGGCGCGACAGTTGTGGTTTAGTGCATAAACGCTACCACATGGTGGCGCGACAGTTGTGGTTTAGTTCACAAACGCTACCGCATGACGACGTGACAGATGTGGTTTAGTTCACAAACGCTACCGCATGGTGGCGCGACAGTTGTGGTTTAGTGCATAAACGCTACCACATGGTGGCGCGACAGTTGTGGTTTAGTTCACAAACGCTACCGCATGACGACGTGACAGATGTGGTTTAGTTCACAAACGCTACCACATTGTGATGCGACAGTTGTGGTTTAGTGCATAAACGCTACCACATGGTGGCGCGACAGTTGTGGTTTAGTGCATAAACGCTACCACATGGTGGCGCGACAGTTGTGGTTTAGTGCATAAACGCTACCACATGGTGGCGCGACAGTTGTGGTTTAGTGCATAAACGCTACCACATGGTGGCGCGACAGTTGTGGTTTAGTGCATTTATGCTACCGCATGGCGACGCTACCAGAGGGGTGATATATTGTGATCGAAAATGCCACATTGTCGTTTCATTGCCCCAATACAACTTTTTATCTATTCTCACCTTCGACACCGTCCCATGCCGACCACGTAGCGTACGATGAGTACCCAGCCGGACACGTGTCGATGTGTAAATGAATGGTATCGGAGTGAGCGGGTGCGGCGGAGGGGAGCACGCAGCATGAAGCACGTAGGAATGCGAGCTGCCCACGTGTCTAGACCGGGTCCAGACTACGCGCCATATACGTAGACCTGCTGGCCCACCGACGCGTAATGAGAGGACAGCCGACCGTCGTGTGATGAGCAGACTCGTTAAGAGGCCGGTCCATCTGAGAAAATTGTACTTATTCCGGCAATTTCTTTTCTGGTAAACACGAAAATTTGCCAAATACTTGGTTGTACTTAAAAAACAGTTCTTTCATTATTAGATTAGAATATTTGAAATGATGACCATACTAAAAGGTAGGTATTTGAAGCCAAGTATGAATGAGGATTGAGTGTAAGATGATTGTAGCGCAATCTTGTAGTCTTGTTACTGACTAAGGCTGACATGTTAACTTAGAAAGGACTGTTAATTATTAGCCCAACAGCCGATGGCAACTAATGGACCTACAGTTTAACGTGGAATCCGAACCACGGCCTCTGAATTTGCGGATTAACGTAGTATTCAATAGTGCGGACGTTAATCCACACAAGAGAACACTACACCCATCCACCATCGTTCATAACTATCCACAATTCGTGACCTCCAAGTAGCTGGATTACAGGATAACGCCACCATCCCAGTCTAACCAGGCTTAACGAAATTCGCTTATTGAATCGAGATAGGCCACCGTAAGTAGAGATTTTTATTCTCTATCAAATCCCGGTTACTTCGCATTAACGCAGCTAATTAAAGTGACCAAAACATAATTTTTTGAATCGTCTGCAACGGATTTTCCCGCGGCCAAAGAGTCTTAAGTAACCAGAGGCCGACCATCTGTCAAGAGTCGTCGGCCATTGGTTTCGATCCAGCGAGTTATGATTCACTGGGCCAGCACGTTACTGTAAGTTACAGCGCTGGCACTCCCCTACGAAATATAACTACCACGTAACTATATCCGCTAATTACAAGGTAAATATATTTTAAAGTTTAATTATGTAATTTTGTAATTGAGTTAACCGTTTTGCCATTAAATTGGAAAATTATCCATCTTTTACAGCTTTCGTATACACAGTAATGCTGTGACAAAATAAACGTTCGCTTTTGAAGATTCTTAAAAGTCTGCAGTAGCTGCGCCTATTTTAGTCATCTCTTTTGGAACAATGTTAAATTCAATGTGACGACGATTTCTACCTGAAACTTTGATATTTGCTTTCATTTGTTAGAACGTTAAATGACTAGCGATCTATGTGGCTAGAATATTATTATTTGTATTCATTTACTCAGTTAGATACGCATAATAACCTATTTTGCTAAAATATCAGCTATAATGTAAGTAAAAAATATCTTTATGATAAACGAATACAACATGTCTTAGTTTCAACGTTTGTGTTTGAATATAGGATTATTTCAGAGCTTTTAAAATTAATTACTCTCACGATAGAAAAATGTTTGCCTACGAAACAGCTGGACCATGTCAGAACTAGTCAGCCTTTTAGAGTGCAATAGGCTATCCTTTATTGCTCCTCACACTCACCCTGATGTTCACATTTACAACCTCCACCAGGGCGGGTTAGTGTCTAACATGGTGGTTAGTCTAAATAAGCCATCAAACAATATTACATAATCGGATCTAAATTATTTAATAAATTGTCTTCAAGTACATTAAAATCCAATTTAAAAGTTCAAGTAAAGTTTGTATGCTCTTTCCTCCTATTCTATGGATTTAGTTACAAACAATTAATTGTAAATTTCTGAATCATTATGTTTGTATTAATTTTAAAGTAAATAAACGTTTATTACTTTGATATTATCTTAAGAAATTACAGAAATTGGGTTATTATGTTTGAAACAATAAAGATTGTTGTTTAAACTGACTTAAGGGAGAAAGTACGTGTCAGTCCACTGATACTGTTTATTTCATTGAGTACACCGCCGCTTAAAAAAATTGAACGCGTTGTTTCTTAGATTTATAAACCTAAATATCGAGATAAATACTTAAAAGTACAGAAGAACTTAATTAAGAGGGAAAACTCGAAGGATTTGACGGTTCCAAATAATTACAATTTGAAATTGCCTTTTGTGAAAAAACGAGAGATGTACCAAAGGTCATAATTAATTCTCAATCATTGAAATATCTTATAGAAATTCAAATATGTCTATGTATTTTGTTGATTCAGCACCGATATTTCCTCTGTTTCTCACAGGTCTACGACGGGAAGGTGTCGAATGTTGACCGCAGAGTTCCGTGAATCAAGACTCAGCAACCTACGCTAGCCACTAGCACTGCACACTGCACACTGCACACTGCACTAAGTGCACATCGCTTCGTAGTGTATCTAGGTAGTGTAGTCTAGTGTAGTCGCCGTCTAGTGTATCTAGTGGTTCAGTGATAATACTACTCGCTTCGTAGTATCAAGTTCACCAGTTCGATCCTGTGCATAACCTTTAAAATATTTTGCAACGGCTCGGTACTGGACCCTGTTGTCTTTGTTCGTAATTAATTAATGATCTAGACCAGTAGACCACTTGTAGTACCCGCTTTATAATCTGAAGGTCGCTGGTTCGATTCTGAGCGAAATCACTAAAAAATTGAGTTATGGATAATGAGCCTAGCATTTTGAAACAGTTGATCTTTGGCAGTAACAAATCTACATGTCATGAAATCTATTACATTCATTACAGAGACGATCGGTGTCTTATAGTTTTTAAACGCATCTTTGATATTTTATGTTTTTATTACAAAACTAAATTTACTCTATTATTCGATAATATTTCTCTAATTTTAGCACTAGTAGAAGATCCAATAGGGAGCAGTTGATATTTTAATTAAATATTTAAAAACTATTTTGAGATAATTATTAGTATATCCAATCAAAAAGGATGAATGGATATATTTATGACCATCGTGTAGTTGAGGGAGTTTTACCGAGGTAAAACATGCCAGTTCGATGAAAAAACAGTCTTTAAATTGATAGGATCTGTAGTAAAATTACCATTCAAAGTGTAACAATCGACTTAATAAAACCATTGAGTTGTAATGTTGACAATCGTGTGGCTATGAACAGCTGATGACAGTAATCCAATGCGGATGGCCGGTATTTGTGTTATTGGAGACATTCCCCTGGTATTAGATTCCCGCTAGATTATGCCCCAATCCTCGGAACAGCTGACTGATACCGGCTCCATGACTGGAGAGAGAATCCGAAATGGAGCTCCCTTGGTATGCATAGAGGTTTTCCGGTATCTCATCCAAAGATTAAGGCTCAAATACGTTCCTTTGTTGAAATATAACTTGAAAAGTCAATTTGCCGATTATTTTAATAAGTAACTAGGTTTTAGTTTAAATTGTTAGTTACCAACCACCACATAGGAATTAGTTTTTAGTTACTCACCAACACACAGAAATTAGTATTAGTTGTTCACCACCACACAGGCATTAGTTTTAGTTGTTAGATAAAAAAATTGTTAGATATTAGTAAATCAGTTTCACTAGTCACAACATAAATATAGATAAAATCATTCCACATATATTAAATTTCTCCTAATTTTATTATTTAATTTAGATAGCCATCAGGTTGTGTTGTATGTTTGATGAATATGCATTAGTAATTGTGTAATATTGTATTTAACTATATTTGTGGTTATTGATTTTCAATTTCAACTGTATTTGTGTTGTTAAAATGAAATTTATGTATAAGCTGCAGGGCTGCCATTAAATTAATAACCATTAATACATTTCTTTTCTTTATACAGTATTAACAGAAATTTTGCCACCTTTTTTGTGTAGTTACAGCCTTTAAGCCCACCTCATGCCACATATTAATATTGTGGATAAGTTCAATTTTGTAATTATTACAGTACTATTGTTGTTTTTTTATAATTTATTGATAGTGTTTAAGTTGACATGGCCCTCGATGTTAAGTATTTGTTTCACTTATCGAGGCCATTATGTTAACAATGTAATTAAAATAAATAAATGACCCGGTGAACTTCGTAACAGTATATACGTGTTAACTTAGATTGGCCATATTCTGAAATCGAATAGCATTACGGCTTCGTTGTGAAAGATTAGATATTCTGGGTCGCAGCATTGTTATCAGCAACAAAACTCTATCATCAAATTCTATTTATTAATCCCACTCACCCGTCACCCTATATTCACACATACTTCCCTTAAATCCTTAATTAAAAGTGTTCGGGTCGATGTCTCATGGATGTGAATTTGAATATGTATTAATATTTTTAAGTAAAAAAATACTAACAAAAATTAAAATATATTTTCTTACGATTTAAATTTACCTAAAGATGACCTAACCCCCTTTTTAAATAAAGCATTCGCATTCTTCATTAATTAATGGTATTTTAACCGTAGACGAAATTTAAGGCGGTGCGAGCGTCGTTAGATACAAATGATATCCGCTAGGTCGGCGCTAGTGTCGCTTATTCGTAACGCACTTATTGTTTCATGCAATTCCTAAGTGACCTGTTTAAGATAAAGATGCTGTTTTTGTACGTTTTAAACATTTTTAGACATCCAAAATGAAATATTTTATAAGACTATCAGATCAAAAATGTGGTTTTTTCGATGATTGTGGCGCGATCTTGTAGTCTTGTTACTGACTAAGGCTGACATGTTCCTTAGACAGACCTTTTAATTAATAGCCCAACAGCCGATGTCAACTAAGGGACCTACAGTTTAACGTGGAATCTGAACCACGACCTCTGAACTACGAAATGGTCTAATTATGAGGATGGTCTTTGCGGATTAACGTAGTATTCAATAGTGCGGACGTTAATCCACACAAGAGAACACTACATCCACCGACCATCTCTCACAACTATCCACAATTCGAGACCTCCAAGTAGCTGGATTACAGGACGTCGCCACCGTCCCACTACAACGCGGGTTACTTGCTGGACAGAGTTCCGCCGACCCGGTGGCCTATTTCTTTATTCTGGGCGTGTCGTGCCCAACGACACGCGTGTGAGCTTTGTTGCTGTTCGCTGTTTACTGCCACTTTGCCTCCTGTGTTAAACGAAAGCCGAGCTACAGACGGAGCTTTATGCTCGCATAATTCAGAATTTGTTCTAGCAGATGAAAATAGACGAGATAAATAGGGCAACAACAGTGTTTTGTGTAAAGTTTACAGTACAAAACCGGTGATTAGCAGATTCTTACTTTTAGGAAAACGTATTTCACGTCATACTTCTTCTTTCTGAGAATAGTTCGTAATTTCGGATAGTATACAAGTAAATTTTTACTGAGGATGCGTTCTTTTTGTATTTTTTTCTTTTAGGCATTTATATGTTGCATATAATCTAGTGGAGTGCGAGAAATCTATGGCATAAAGTAAATGTACTAAAAGACAATTATTGAGAAAGCTCGAGTTGTGGCATGTATTTAAAAAATTAACACGTAAGTTTAAGACCTATAAACTCCTCTCTGCCTTCAGTCTTTCATTATCAACTCCTAAGGAGCTTGGATTTTGCGCTAATTTTTCCAAATGTGCAAAAAACATAAAGAACAGGACTCTTAAGCTACGTAGAAAATCTTACCTATTATCATAGAGGTATATTTTTTTCTGAAAACGATAATAGTAAATTTAAGAGCTATATCCAATATTCGATTCTGCCAATGGGTAGTTTTAAACATATCTCATTAACATAACAATAACACGAAACGACGTATACTATATTGTAGAATCAAATAAAAGGTGACACAAAACATTAATCTTACCGACCCATTTCACGTTTGCGGAAAGATAAAAAATTATTTATATTCTGATGAAAAACATAAACGGAAGCGGACAGTGAAGTGTCGGTCGTTTTGGCAGCGTCCACGGTTTATATTTCACGCGGGTCACACCCAGCGTGATGTCACCGCCAAACACACCAGAGCCCAGACCCAGACCCACCAAGGCCTCTAGCAGCATGAATCACGCGGAACAAGTTCATTTCATCGACATGGTGGAGGCTGAGTAGTTGTTAATATATTAATAATACATGTGAGGACGTCTGGAGTCAATGGCAAGGCCGGACAGTTGGCAACAGTGACGCGACGGAATGTGTCGTAGATTACATACAACGAGTGGTCGTACAAGTGTCTAAACTTGACACTATTTAGTAGGCTACACACTATATCAGCCTCAAATTGAAGTGTTCGTTGGGTTATATTTTTATAAAATTTTAAAATTCTGTTTATATCGACGTTAGGACCTATTTGAATCGATTTTGGCATGATTTTGACACTAAACAACAATCTCTTTCGTTAAACCATATTCATATTATGGATTACATGAGGTCCCATCTCAAATGACATATGAAGATGAGTGAAAGTTGTGTGATGAGTGAAACGGATAGAGACATTTAGTTAAATTACTGACAAAGACCAGCCGATAAGTTTTTCAAAGAATTATTATTTTATTATATTAATTAACAAAGACAGCTGTGTCCAGTGTTGAAACATCGGACCACTTTTTTGGATTTTCGTCAAGCGTATTGGCGACCTTCTATTAAGGCTGTAAAGAGGCACTGAATTTTAGGGTAAATAATAAGCGGTAAGATTTCACAAATCACAAATAAATTACTATCAGTTCTTATGCAAAACCCCTCCCACTCTCTCGTTGGATGAATTTATGCTCATAGCTAGTTATATAGAATAATAACAAATTAGTAAATATAAAAAGAAGTTCTAAAATGAATGACGTGCATATAAAAATTAAATATGCAAAAAATAATAATTTATACCTTATTTACTACCAACATATTTCCATAAAACCCTATATCTATATTGTATTCGATTGGTTCAACGTATGGGATACGAGTGGTTGATTGTATTCCCATCCATGCACTATTATGATTGTTGAATCCTCATCAACACCTTCAAGAGACGATAAAATGAAGAATGATATTGATTTTAATAGCGTTCTCCAACACAATACAGAGCAGGAGTGGAGAGGTGATAAGCAGACAGTGACCTTGACCGGTGTGATAAGATTATGTCACGTCTGGCGGTCGTCACCTACTGATGGGATATAGTCGAGTTTCTCTAACTTGGTGGCTTTCAAAATAACTCTTACAAGCTGTATATGCGTACTACATGACGTCTGGCGGTCGTCACCTACTGATGGGATATAGTCGAGTTCATCTAACTTGGTGGCTATCAAAACACCTCTTACAGGCTGTATGTAATACGTACTACATGACGTCTGGCGGTCGTCATCTACTGATGGGATATAGTTGAGTTTCTCTAGCTTGGTGGCTTTCAAAATAACTCTTACAGGCTGTATGCAATGCGTACTACATGTCTATAACGTCACTAACCATAACCTAATGACGTCACTGTTTCAAATTTTGGTCGCGCAAATTGCCAACACTCCCATAAGAGCTAAGAAGACATATCCATATGAAAATAAGAACTAGCCACATTTGAATGAGTAGGAAAATGTATTTTACGTATAGAGTATATTGAAAGTGGGGGATATTTCCAGGAAGGTTTTCTCACGTATCGACGCAGCTGGCTCACGTCTGTGTGATCGACGCGACCCTGGCTCGACGACGCGGGCACAACCTATATTGAATCGAAAGATATCACAAAATGTTTTTAAAGATCCAGACCACCTCATTCTGCTAGTTTAAGACGAGGTTTTGGATAATAATAGACGAGGTTTGTTTAAAACGAAATACTGCGATTAATAACAATGCGCAGCAAAAAGGATTTTTAGTCACGTTGCTTCAAAAACAGCTGTTTTAGATACATGTGTTGATGAGCACGAGTTGTTCTTTTTCATCCTATGGCTAAACCTATTATTATGATGATTATTTTAGTCCTAGGCCGCTAAATATCATTGTTGATGATACTTTTGACTCGAGGTCAGCGTTCTACTGTAAATAATCGATAAAGTAACTGCAACAATCACTGTTAATATTTTGTTTAGACCTCTATTACTGACGTTCCGGATTGTGAAAATAGTAATCGACTATTAAATCAAACTATCGAATGATTAAGATCGAGCTATCGATAATGATAACTAACATTGACATAACCTAAACAACCAATCACAAATCAAGAAAGAACTGCTACAACGTAACCAAGATAACAGCTGGTTAGTCTAAAGCGACAAAAATGGTCGACAACTATGATACTAAATTACGTAATAATTTATGTTTGTTTCATTTTATTTGCAGTATGACGAAAATCTAGTTCATCACACGGCCCAAAATTGGTTTTTTGATATATACTCGCACGTTTAACAGCCTCGGCACGCCCAGTCAGTTAAACTTGTGCTCAAAAAATGCCCGTTTTTGGTCCTAGTGATGAAATATACTATTACAATGAATAGGAAATTATACTCATACTGCAATGTTTTTTCTGTGATCATACGAAAAATCTTCACAAACTTGGTTGTAATTTGACGAAAATTGTTTTTTTTCTTGTAGGTCTAAACAAAGCCGTAGGTTAAAACGTAAAATACAGTACCGATATAAGTACAACTTCCTAACCACTATCAAATTGCGTTTACCACATTGATACAATAATTAATTGGGTAAAGCATATGATTATAATTAACCACTGCAACGGTCATTTCCCCAACTTATCAGTGTTAGCTCATAACACTAAGGCGGATTTTCTTGTGAGATACCTTGTGTGGGGTGTGGGGTGTCGCCTTTAATTTGAACAGCAAAATACATGGTGGATGGTTTTATTGAAAATTTCCATGTTCTGATGAAAGGGTAAAATAGTTCATTTAGAGTAAATTTAAGAATATATTTGTTTTTATTGGGAACAATTTTAAATGATTTAGTTTGAATCGCAGGGAATTAAAAATAATTGAATTACCTATTAATTTTCGTAATGCGTGTGGAATTGTGATCTACAGAAGAAGATATGTTCCTTCAACCGTGTCAGAGAGACATGTCATACATTTTATATTTTAATTATTATATGTAAACCTATCAAAATCGGAAATCTTTCACTCAACTTACGAAATTTTAAAAATAAATAATAGAATTCGAATGAATATTCAATTGAAGCTATTTTTCTTCAAGGTTCATTTAAGCTGTTTATTTCAACGATATCCCTGCTTAGCAACAATAAATCGTTCATTTGTACCAGTGTTACGAAGTTTTTATAAAATTTGTTTGCAGGCAACTCTCCTCTTAAATTAATTTACAACTAACAGGGCATTTTATCGAAGATAAAGTTAATTTTTTTAAGTCGATCAGGAAGAAAATACTATGACAGACAACGTAGAGACTATCAATTCGAAAATGTTCATTTCACAATATGACAGCTAGCGTTCTTCACATGGTAAATATTACTGTACATCATTTGAAAGGAAAACACTGATCTAGTAAGTAGTTTTAATATAGGTACCACTTATTATACACGTACTACAGTACTCTATTTATGTTCCGTTTAGTGTTTAAAACGTCTAATCTCGCCAAACACCATTCTTCTAATGTAGGCTGAAAATCCCATTGTACTGCCTCTCATTACGGAAATTCTTCTTACTCATGAATCATGCTATTCTCACGCCAAAGAGGTCGATTAATTAAGTTCCTTACAGACATATTGTAAACATATTTAGATTTAGGATTAATCTATGATGAAGTTCAGTTTCACCACAAATAATTCATTAGTGTTAATTTGCCGTACGAAGTTTACCGGGAGTGTATTTTAATTGGTATCCAATTAATCTACTCTTTTACTCTTCCATCACAGTTAATCCACGCAACAGTTCAGTGCAATTATAGTAAATATTCATTAGTTATTGGTGCGCACAAGGTGGGAGGAAACTTATAGCCGTAAGGGCCGGAATGCCACAAGGTCTGTGACACACAGTTACGCCATCCGGTATAATTTGGACCAACATCGCCAGACAATGAAGACATTAGCGTGACGCGTGACGCGGTCACACCTTAGCGTGGCCTACTGCTGACAACTGACTGGTACTGATGCTCTAGTGGATGAGCTCCCAGAAGAGCTGGCTAGCCAGGAATATTGTATAGCCGCCACAAAAAAGCAAAGAAGGTATTGATTGACAAGGATAAAGGTAGAACTTAGACAAATTGTATAATTCTCAGAGAGGTAAAAATTCCCCAAATCAATTCATATCTGGGCTCGTCCTTAGTCCAACTTAACAGCACCCCAGTCCCCTGAAAAGGCAAGAAAGAGTCTACCCACAAGAGCCTTCAACGATTCTGTTTAGGGTATACGCCCTAGGATAGAAATTGCCCCTGTCAAGCCCTGAGAGCATGCCAATGATCCTTCCTTCAACGCACCCCTTCAAGGTGAACGGTAGGAAATTCACCATTCTCCGAGATTTCTGAGCAGAGACTCGGCCAGGAGTCAATCAAGCCAGGAGAGACAAGAAGAAAACTTTCTTTGGGGAGCCCGTCTTACTGAATAGCCAAAAGCGGTTACAGGAATATTAGTAACTAAACAGATTTTTAATGTACACAATTTAGACTTCTGAACTAGTAAAAACCAGTCACAGAGCCAAAATTGTCAAAATTTAATTTGTCTTGCATAAAAATATAAGTTCTGAAGCTGATATTAATTTCAGTGGTGAACCAGTGTAGATAATTTATCTAAGATGATAATAGGTATATTTTGGATGGCATAAAATAATATTTGCCTCATACATAACATCTGTTTGGAATGAAATAAAATAGGCCTATATATTATGTAGTCAAACTTCCCAAAAATAGTTGTCTATATTTCATCACTAGGACCAAAAACGGGCGTTATTGATACGAGAACAAGTTTAACAGCCGAGGCTGTTAAATATGCGAGAATATATCAAAAAGCCAATTTTCGGCCGTGTGGTGAAATATATTTTTCGTCAAATTGCAAGTAAAGTCAAACACACTCGTAAGACATACATTATTACCTGATTTAATATTAATAGTTGTTAACCATTTTTGTCGCTTTAGACTAATCAGCTGTTGTGTTGTAGCCGTACTTTCTTGATTCCTGATTGGTTGTTTAGGTTATACGAATGCTGACCTCGAATCAAAAGTATCATCAACAATGATCTATTGCGGGCTAGGACTCAAAAAATCATCATAATAATAGATTTTTAGTTCTACGATGAACAAGAGAACTTTTGCTCATAAACATATGCATCTAAAACAGCTGTTTTTGAAGCAGCTAAACAAATTTTATGCGAGCTTTTTAAACAAGTTCCTAGTAAACTAATGACACTAAGATGTCTTCTTAAACTTTCTACG
The DNA here is from genome assembly GCA_023375725.1 of Nephotettix cincticeps. NCBI lineage: Eukaryota > Metazoa > Arthropoda > Insecta > Hemiptera > Cicadellidae > Nephotettix > Nephotettix cincticeps. The sequence goes on from CM041788.1 coordinate 66,820,496, forward strand.
CCAGAGGTATTTTTTACTTTTTGATTGGAAATGGTCCACACTCTGGTCTTTCTGCTACTAACGTCAGTCATTATTAGACAGGTAAATAATTAAATGCGACGAATGAGTCCGTAAATCAAATTTTAGGGACGGCTGACTTTAACGACTTTTATTAGGGATCCACGCATGATGTAAATCAGGAGAAAAATAATTTTCTGAAGTAATTACTTCACCGTCATACCTCAGGGCTTGCAGGGTCTGTGTTTCCCTGTAATAACGGTTAAACCTATTTCATGAATTTCACAATCTTTATATGTATAACATTTACCACACTCTTGTAGATCTTAGTAGTATAATTTACGCCTTAAAGCACAGTACCGTGCTTTTGTTATTATTAAAAAATATATAAAATGACGGAAAAGTTATCAAATACAGAGTTAAGCCTACTTCAGATTTTCTCTGCTGAATGGGAAGGAAACACAATGAAGATTTATTACAGGCTCCGAACCATGCAATGTTTGTCAAATTCATGCTACAATTTTGGTTCTCAGTTTTGAAAGTTTGCGTCAAATATTGATTTACCTTTCAGTGATGAGAGTGTGTGAAACATAGTAAAATAAAATATAGTACAATTTTTTTAACCTTCATAAGTTCTGAATAATTCTCAAACATTCCTTATTTCCACCCTCAGTGATAAGTGTTCAGGAAAAAATATGCTACATCTTTTGTAAACCAGTGATGGATGTTTCTCAAACATGTATTTCCGTCTTCCTTGACAAGTGTTAGTGAAATTTATTTTGCATGTATCGCTTATCAAAGATGAAAATCTCTCAGATTAATTAATATAGGCCCTACTTCGTATATTAGTTGTGAGTATTCGTGAGACATATAGCACTCCTTTTGCAATAAATAATGGTTTAAGTACCTGCCTTTAAGATCCTGTTTTCGTTCGGATTTCACGAAAACAGGATCATTAAGGCAGGTACTTAAACCATTATTTATTGCATTTTTAAGATCCGGGGGCTATCCATATGAAATTGGACACTCTTTTTGATAATCAGTGATGACAGTTTCTCAAATATATATTTTTTGGATTCTTAAGCGAATTTTCCACCAACTGAATCTTTTTTGAGCTCCGCCGACATTGTACGGAGTTGGTTTGGTGGGGATATTTTCTCAAACATTTTGAGCGTCGTATTGGAAGTAGTGGCGGGAAATAAGTTCCCTGTCACACCGAAAATTTTAGTTTCAAGGCAAATCGTTTATTAGTCTGTCCACAAACTGTTGAAAATTTTCCTTGGACATGTTTGATGAGCTAAATGTGAAATGTTATGTTCAGCGAACTTGTACCATTGGTGGAGACCCGGTATCGTTGACAATTTTTTAATCATAACAAAATTAGTGTTAGGGAAATTTGGGAGGGATAAAAAGAAAATAAAAGGGATAAATATTGTAACTGGTGGTCTAGCGTATGCAGTTGGCTTGTGAATGCCGTGTGCGTCGCCAGGCGTGTAGGTCTGGCGCGTAGCTGTTCAGTGTTCAGGTGTCCGTCTCAAATGTTACCGACGCTGACGAGGATATATCCACGACACTCGACACCGCTGACCGCTTCCGGCCTCTCCCTTCGCCGATCACAAAATGCGCGACAGTATTCCATTCAAACATCTCATTCAGGAACTTTCCGTTAGGCGCGATAAGCATTTGAATACACTCGCGGCAATGAACGCGTTTTCGTCAGCTGTTTTAGATACATGTGTTGAAGAGCAAAAAAGTTGATTTTTTAGTCCTAGGCCACAAAAGATAATTGTTGATGATACTTTTGATTCGAGGTAACTGCAACAATCAATATAGATTTTTTGTGTATTTCAAACGTTCCGGATTGTGAAAATACTAAGGAACTATTACATCTAACTATTGAATGATTGATATTGAACTATTGTTAATAACAACTGACACAACCCAAACATCCATTCATGAATAAAGGAAGAACTGTTTCAACGTTAGTAACTTAACATCCGATTAGTACAAAGTGTTAAAATTGGTCTACAACTATTGATAATAAATCAGGTAATAATATAAGTTTTACGAGTTTGTTTAATTTTATTTGCAGTATGACGAAAAATATAGCTCATCACACGGCCCAAATTCGGGTTTTTATATATATACTCGAACATTTAACAGCCTCGGCTGTTAAACTTGTGCCCATATAAAAACACCCGTTTTTGGTCCTAGTGATGAAATATACTATTTCCTTCCTCAATGTTCACGGAACATTTGTCACTTCATTAAACAGTGAGCAAATATTTTTAAATGTTTTGAGTACCAGCTTGTCTTTACAGTATCTGTGTACAATGGCACAAGTCATAAAATTCATCACACTCAAAAACGCCTAAACGTTAAAACAAATAACGAGGAAATGCTCAAAAAACAAGGTAAAACCTTTATAATTAAAATTTAGTTGAGATTATGGCTTAGTTGAAGGATTTAAATTGAAATTTAAACAAAGAAAAGTATAAATTGAAGAATTCTTAAACGTAAACTTACAATAATTATTACTTAAAACTATATAACGGAATGATTACTTCTACATAAATTTAACTGTACCACTGATGTGAAAAACCAGGTTGATTAGTAAACTTATCTTAGTACACAGAATATAGCAATGAACAATGCTAAATGTTTGTTCACATTACTTAAATTTTGGAAAAATGAACAAAATTTTGTTGTTTTTTTTGTTAAAACAATATTTACCACTTTCGTTCGATTAAATATTCTTTGATGTGACAAAATCGATATCTACTTAACTTGATAGAAATGACAAGGAAAACACGTAAAGAGTATATTCCTTCGCGAAAACATAGTTATTCGTTGAAGATATCGTCTCAGCTCAGGTGTGGAAAGTTTGAAGGCCGTCGTCGCGGGTTAGCGTCTCCTCCAATAACTCCCAGATTGGGTTGCAGTCAACCCTCATCGTCGGGGCCGTCATACAACGTGATTTACTTTGCTAACATGCCCGCACTCTTCGCGAATTCACCACGTGTTTTGTTCTAAAGTCGAATACTTTTCTTTTTTACAAGATATGGTTCTTGAAACATTTCGCCTTATTTGGAGAGAAGTTTTGGTGCTATCTGGTTTCGATGGGAAACGGACTGAAAGTGCTGTAGTAAAATAGGTCTTTACCAAAGACGATTTATGTCGCACTTGCGACATAAATCCGACCGATAAAGTTCGAGCTCCGTGTACGACAATGTACAAAATGTTAATGTTCCGATAAACTTGAACTAATAATGAGTAGCCAGACCGACTTATCAGCTGTGATAAGGGTGGACGGAGGTTATAAGCACCAATGAGAGGCCTGCCTTCCACCTCAGTCTGCTCAAATAAAAATGTTCTATTACCAACGCTTTTCTAGCCCACTGTTGCACCCTCCGTCCTACAATCGTTTTCGATGTAACAACTACCGGAAATATGTTTGTATTTACTTTCCTGTGGGAAATAGGTTAGACATATCGTCCTGAAATCCAGCTACTTGAAGGTCACGAAATGTGGATAGTTGTGAGCTATGGTCGGTGGATGAAGTGTTCTCTTGTGTGGATTAACGTCCGCACTATTGAATACTGCGTTAATCCGCAAAGACCATTCTCATAATTAGACCAATTCGTAATTCAGAAGTCGTGGTTTGGATTCCACGTTAAACTGCAGGTCCATTAATTGCCATCGGCTGGGCTATTAATTAAAAGACCTGTCTAAGGAACTTTTCAGCCTTAGTCAGTAACAAGACTACAAGATCGCGCCACAATCATCTTACACTCATTTCTCATTCATACTTGGCTTAAAATACCTACCTTGTAGTATGGTCGCCATTTCAATAATCTAATCATGGATATGTCTAAAGGGAATATTTTCAGTTCCTCTAAACATCATAGCCAGCCATATGACGTCACTAACCAAATGACGTCACTGTTTCTATTTTTGGTCTCGTAAAATGCCAACCCCCCCAGAGCTAAGACATATCCACGTTAAAACGTTACGCACAAAGGTAGGAAAGAGCATTTGACATGCGGTGTATATAAGTCAAAAGTAAATATACAGCATTGGGCTTTCGAACGATTTTTTTAAAGTGATCCTTTTGATGAGTATTCACATAGGCCTATTAGTGTTTTCAGATATCTAGGAATCAACTAGCCGGACCCTAACAGATCTATCAGTTGCATTGTATCTGTAACTCATCAACCATCAATGGTTGTATTCAGTATTAAAGAACTATTGCAATTCCGATGTATAAATTAAATCGAAGTAGGAGTAAATGGTTTTCATTCTCACAAAGTCGTAAAACCCCTCGACATTGAAGGGGATTAAACCTGTGATTGATACAGTTATCACTCAATGAGATAAAGTAGTTACAATAGACACCCATTCTTAATACAAAACAAAAGAATAAAAAATTACCAACAAACTAAAATTATACATAATGTGATGCAGTGAAACACATTACGTACAATATGTATCAAGCTCTGTGGCACAATATCATTTGCTCTTATCAGTGTACAAACATAACGGAGTCGATAATATCGCTATGAGTTGCGCTCCTTTCAAGGAGAGAAACCGCACAACTGTAAGGTGATTCATGACATGACTAGCACCGCATCCGGCGAGGGTGCAACATGCAGTGGCGGTAAAATGTTCATAACTGATGAAGATAACAGCAGTCATCGGTCCGATGTCAAATCTGGCGAGGGGCGATCATCAGTGCGGTTTACTGTCGCTAAATGAACAAATCACCGGACGTAAGACAGTTTCATAGTCTAATTATTTCTTTATTTACTTCTGAAAATTTCAAGACTTTTTTGTATCACGTGATGTAAGAACAAATCATGATAGCCTCGGATTAATATGCATCCTTGAATTAACAGAAGGTAATATATAAGCCGATCTGGTGATTCAGAAGTATTCGCGTGACAGAGATTACCGCAAATCATTACTTAAACTCATCTAGGATACTTAGGCATCCTGTGGGTGTATCCCTACTTGTAAAGGATGTATATTATGATTATAATGATTTTTGCTACTCGGAGGTCACGAATCGTGGATAGTTCTGAGCAATAGTCAGTACTACGTTAATCCGTAAAGACCATCCTCAATTAGACCAGTTCGTAATTCAAAGGAAGTGCTTCGAACTCCACGTTAAACTGTAGGTCCCGCAGATATGCCATTGACTGTTGGGCTATTTAAATTAACAGTTCTGTCCTTAGTCAGTAACAAGACTACAAGATCGTGCCACAATCATCTTACACTCATTTCTCATTCATTTTTAGCCTAAAAACCTACTGGGTAGGTCGCCATTTCAGTAGCTAACTAAATAACTAAAAGGAATTATTGTAGAAAGGATTAAGGATTATTGTAAGCAGATAGTCGGTTCTCCGACTGGCTTTTGTGCTTGGAATTGGGTAAGCCGTCAAATGAGGCAATTCCCCCTATCACATTGGTTACTTTTATTTGATTCCGGCTGAGCCTGAACACCCAGCCTGGGCGGAATTCTCAGGAAGTGTTGTCTCTCCTTATTATATATATCACATGTACACCTGGGAGGCGTGCCATGGAGTAAGAATGTTTACTGGGCATGCTCTCGGTGTTTGCGGGACAGGTGGACTAGAGTACAGGCCACGTCACACCGCACGTATTAATGCGTCGGCGACGTCTTCCGAAGACGTTGCTGGCGTAGCTCACAATGATATCAATGAGCCACTCCACTCCCCGTATTAATACACTTGCGACATCGCTTCTGCTACGTGAGAGACGTTTTGACCGCTATCTTGTCAGAGCTACGCGTCAATCCCGAACCCGACTGATTTTCTAAAGTTCGTGTCCTCTTTCTTGATATCATCATTCATGAGAGTCAACGCATCATTGAACTCATTATGATTGAGACTGTAGCACGTTCTGAATTTGTCATCATCCAGGTCTTCCATTAAATGGTTGAATTCTCCAAACCTTATTCTTTTTTGATCAATGGGATAGACCCAATCCGACCTCCCCAATACTGAATACAGTAATACCAGTTCGTCATCACTATCACTAGACTCACTTGTAGCCAGACAGTGTGGAGTGGCCTTACCCTCAAAAGTTGGGACCTCCCTGGGACAGGTCCTTCCCTTATCTGGGGAACATGGAAGATTTTGAGTTTAAGAATTAATCCTCAGTATGAAATATGAAAGTCCTGGTTTCTCAGACCAAGCCGGAAGGATTGAGCCGGTAGAGAGCCTTTAAGCAGGAAATGGGGATAGTTTCCTAAATAAACACGGGGTGGACGCAGCGCCACTTGTCCAGCGTGACGACCCAAAGGATTTTAGTGCACCGTAACATTTAATTCTTCTTTGCAAAGGCGAACACATCAGAACATATGATACATTAATTGATAGAACACAAAATCATTATTTGCATTGTTCAAAACTCCATTAAATAATTCTTGTTGATGAATTTTTAAGTACCAAAGTATTAATGAAGTACTCCTTAATTTTGTTTCATCATATTTCACCAGATAACGTTGATCATTAATTGGTAACACCCTTTATTCAGTTTTTGTTAGAAGAGTTCATGGTGATATTCTCACAGAAGAAATGCCAACAAAATCTTCTTCTTCAAACAATTAATACAGCCAAATGTTTATCCATACTTCCAAACATTAGCTCATTTATCACAGAAATACGCGTGTGCTGAGAATAGCGTCACATGACTCGCGAACTACGCCCGATAAAATACCGCAACCACGCCAGTGGGCAACGGACATCACATCTGCGTCGTAAACGTTGCGCCGGACAGTTCTGGGAGACCGGGGGTTTAGAGCCCTGGTATAAACCTGGTACACTTTCCATGTTCTTTCCTATCCTTATCAATGCATTCTTTCAGGTGACTGCAGGAAGACGTGCCTAGCCGGCTTTGCTGGGGCCTTGTACTCCTCCTCCTCCAGCATTTAACGTTTAACATCTAGATAGATAGAGTGCATAATAATAACGTAGCAAGGACTTTGTTCAGGATCGATCTAGCGACATCTAGCTTGTGAACCGGCCGGCCAGATAACCCAATAATCGAGTGAGCGATGCGCCTCGCACGACAAGGAGCCGATCAATGAGATACCGTCACTGGTACCGGTGGCGTTACGGCTAATGAATATTAAACCGACCGGCCTGCGTGCCGTGCGATGGCCGGATAGCCGAACAGCTGATTTATGTAAATACTATCGGTGTAAACAAATCTCAGCTGACGAAACGTGAGGAACCGGTTGGCGGTGAGTCATTGGCCGTATATGGTCGGGAAAGTGCGGCAACGCCGCAGCCGCCTTATGCAGATCGCGTATGACCGGTTCGTGGACACGCTACGCGACCGATAATAACTATCGCGAGGCGAATGAAGCGTGGCGAGTGGCGAGTGGCGATCACGATAGAGATGCTGCAGTGGAGCAGCAGTATCGAAATTGCATAATAATATGTATTGAACAAAAGGACCCAAAGATAAACCATTTGATCAATTAGGACGCCCGATGTGTTCAAACTGTCTCTTACGGTTGGGTGTCTTGCTAACCTAGTGGTAAGCGTCTTAGACTGGTGGAAAAGGTCGTTTCCCAAAACGTGTGTAAAACCACCCCTTAATTAGTGTTTTCCTAGTTTTAGAACTTGCATTCTTTTGTAGAAGTGTTTTTACAAAAACACTGCTTCTATGCTAGCTGGACTTCAATTATGAGTGTTGCCAAAAATACACACTTCAAATATTGGAGGGTCTGATGGAAGGGTGAAGCGTTGCAAACGTCATATACACACGACGCGCGACGCGGCGACTAGTGACGAGGCACAACGGTATCTCAGTGGCGATGTTATCACTGCGCGGCTTACACTGTTGCAACCTCTCTCATAAATAACACTATCTTATCACTCAGGGTGAATGGCTTCGCCTGTGAGTCTGTATGGAGCTGAGGCTTCGTCTGCCAGGTGGCAGTAGTGGTCACAACCGGAGAAAGAACGGCATAAACAATGACGTCACCGAACACTTACACTAATAGTTGTTAGGCAAGGCATTGCTACGATCACTCTACAGCCACATCAGGACAGCCAAGCACACCATCTGATTGCGCGAGACTGTGGATAAGGAGAAGTACCTTTTTCGGTCTCAGAAAACTGAGCCACATTTTCGATTGGGACAAAAGCTCCTGGGGCTCATCAAAGCTACAGACATCGGCTTACCCTTCTATTTCATTATGGTATTCATACTTGTCCGGTGGACCCTCGACTACCTGAGCGTCCGACCCGGGCCGGACGCTCAGGTAGTCGAGGGTCCATCGGCCGAGTTAGTGTATACTTTATACTTTTTAACTGAAATGGCGACCTACCCAGGTAGGTATTTTAAGCCAAGTATGCTTACTATAAGCTTCGGTTGACTTATTTTTACCTACTGCCTCCATTCCAATTGATCAATCTTTTTCGACCCAACTGTGATGTGGCTAATTTAAGGTAAATACGAGGGAAGTGTGAGTATGACGAGTGAAGAATGTTGATGACCGGTGGATAAAGATCAGATGATTCATTTGCCAGGATAATTAACTGATAGCCCAATAATCAAAGACAAAGGGTTCGGTATCAACCCATCACGAACTGGTGATGGGTTGATACCAATGGTATTATAGCCAATGAACTAACCAGCCAGTCCTACATAATCCAGGACAGAGGTCTGACTTGTATGACCTAGTATCTCTATCGCTATCGGAGAGGGAGGTCTACTGTTCATGCATTCCTGGTAAAACACATCGCATAGAGTTTTGTCACCAACTACGGTCGACCCGAGTGTGCGCTTATCTTAATATCGCAATGCGTGGCCTCTACCTCGATCGCCTCCGACTCCAACACCTTTCTCTCTGAAGCCGCGTGTCATCTCAACAAGTCGTTTGACATTATCTTTCCTATTTTCCTGTTCATGCGGATAAAACAAAACCATCGACGGCGCGTAATAGTGCAGCGTTGCGCACAAACACAGCCTCAATGCCGCGTTGTGCAACAAACTCTGTATCACCTTTGATTTTAGATAAGATACCACTAACCCTTATGGTAAAAATATTTTATCTGAATGTTGAGAGAAACGTCAACGTATCGATGGGCATCCTAATACAGTGGTAGGATTTATAATGTTGACTATGACCATAGCAATTTTGACGTCATGTTATGACTAACCTGTTAGAAGCTTAGTGAATTAATTAGGCTAAGTAGCAAATGTATTTTACTTTTATTGTTTAAAATATTTTAACATTCAAGTGTTCATTCCCAAATTGGGTTGTTCCTGAATAATAAAATCGTGAGTGCATTTGTTCCCCCAACAATCACATCAGTGATATTACCGTGTTGTTTCCTAGACACCGACGTCTTATTCCTGAATGGGGTTGGTCTAGCTACGAATGCAGTGTTGACAGGGTGACCGAACCCGGAATGGACACCGGTTTATATTTGGGACCTGTTGCGCTGGCCCGCCTCCAACCGTTCCATCTGGTCGAGACCGTCACCTCCGCCCCGCCCCAGCGGTTGATTGTCTTGTAGCCTTGTAGTCGCTACAAGCTACGGTTCCAGCGAACCACTGCGCTTGTAGACGCAGAAAGGTGACATCACCGGTGACAATGGACAATAATTTATATTAAGAAAACATTGTTAACAAAACGCCCACGAATGTGTTTTATGGTGCTATCATGTGCCTGCACAATCGCGGTTCATTATTCATTCGTATCCAGAAGTGACGAAATGTTGGTCGTTCTTTATGCTACTGAGAGAGTTATAATGGCTCTTAAAAGGACAAAAGGTTAAATTTAAGCTGTCACACTAAATCAAGAGTTAAAAATATTTTGCTGACCGCAGTGCACGCAAAACCTCTGCTTTGACATGGATGTGTCCTTAGCTCGGGAGGAAGGGTTCGGCATTGCTTTTTTTATGACATCACCGACAATAATGGTAAATGGTCAACAAAAACCCCACGAATGTGTTTTAGGCGCTATCAGGCGCGTGGACAATTATTCAGTCGTATTCTGAAGTATCGAATTAATTGTAGTCGTTATTTACGCGACTGACACGATGAGTTATAAAGGCTCTTAAAGGGACAAAAGGTTAATTGTTAGCTGTCGCATTAAACTGTCGGAGAAAGGTTAAAAATATATGCTAATCACACTTCACGAAAACCCACTGTTTATGGTTTCCTTCACTGGCTCTGACATTAGGACACACGTTTCGAGATGATAAACTTAAAATTACGTTATTCCCACAAAAGATAAACGATATTAAATTTTAACAAACTTTTGTATTATAAAATTTAAATGGTATCCAATTATTGAATCTTATTAAACAGCCAATATTTGATCTGCACGGTTAATTGTTAACATTATTTTAAGTTACATATATACGTGTTTGATCTCTCGGAACATAGAGGTTTTCCACACTTGAACGCATCTTCGAGCTTAGTTCATCTAGCAATTGTGACTCGCCAATTGTTCACAATTGTTGTGTTATGACTCGCACAACCTTTTTGTTCACAACAAGTCGATAGTATTTAATATCATAAAAATCAAAATGTGGGATCGGAAAAAATTTAAAGAAGAATACTTTGATAATAGTTGTCTTGAAATAATGAATTTATTTACCTTTACAATGAACATCCTAACTAAAATTTATAAACTAGCCAGTTCGATTAAGACTGAGGTTTATATCAAATATCAAGAAGTTACTTGAACATCCCTTAAATGAGGCCAATATATATATATCTTTGTTTGTCTCTTAAATAATGTTTGTGAAGGTTAGAAGATGCCTGAAACTGTTAGAATTTGTGTATGATATGTAACTTGCGCAACAATATACTTTCGTTCATTGTTCATTTGTACTTGGCTTACGATACTTACTTACTTGGCTTAAAATACCTAATTGGATAAGCCATTTCAGAAAGGTAATACTAATTAGAAGGAAATAAAGAGTTTTACTCAAACCTTATAATTATATGTGCATAAGAATTTCCAGGGTTATCGCGTTTAAAGCTTGATCCAATTAATTGATTCCCCCACCAAGAAATAAAAGGAGAATTTTATACATATTGAGTAGCCTGGGTGGTTTTCAGAAATTATAAAATATACCTTTACTCGGAGACGCATACTCGAAACAATAAAACAACGAATCATTTTCCTCGAACAATAATTTCCACAGAACTAAAGAAAACACCGATCCGCATGAGAAGTGCGTGGGAACTCCGCCAGGTGCAGGCGGTGCCGGGGGCTCTCACATATTGAACAGCTGATTATTAATACCAGTTCAATACGGGTTAAACGGCACTAATGTGGTAAGTAACAATTTGGGCCGTGCGCCCGTTTCGCGAGATTACCCCTTTCGAGAGGCATTAGCGAGGGGCGGAGCGCTGCCCACTGGTCCACACGGACACGAAACAACCGGGGCGCGTCGCGCAACACGGCTGGGCCTCCAGGAGGCGGACAAACATTACGTGAAGAGAATATAGGGAACACAAAACACCAGAGAAGCTTTGTACACTGTGATGGTGGTGTGTCTTGTAATCCAGCGACTTGGAAGTAGGTCACGAATTGTGGATGTAGTTATGAGCCACTATTGAATACTACGTTCATCCACAAGACCATCCTCATAACTAGACCAGTTCGTAGTTCAGATGCATAATTTTGGTTTGAATCCCACATTAAACTCTATATCTCTTAGATGCCATTGTCTCTTTGGCTATTTGGCGTATTGCAAATGTCTTAGAAATCTTATTGAAGAACTGGATGATGTTGAGGATTTACCGACTTAAAAAATTATAGATTTTCACTTTTATTTATTTACTTATTTATGCATTAATGTTAGAGGATTTCTCTTAAGTACACAAGTAACCAAAGACACACTAAGTAAACACCATTTACAAATACTAACACAATTTATTACCTTATTAATTGTTCAAATAGTTTTTTCGCTCGTCCAGCCTCTATGAAATGCCTTAAAACAGGATTTTTCCTTTAGAGGTATTATTATTTTCAAGAGAACATATTTAGTCATATTATTTTAAGTGCATTATATCTATTTAGTAAGTTATAGCCTAGTAAGTAAGTTATATTACTGTAAATTTTCTATGTTTATTATTTGTTGGTGTTTTATTACTTATATTTTTTGCTAAACTATTTAAGTGAGTGCTAATAGATAGATGTTTGTATGTAGAAAGCAAGTTCTGAATTATTATGTAAACTTTTGTATCTCTTGAAAAAAACTTTATTCTTATTGTTATTTATTATTAACAGTCCTGTCTAAGGAACGAGTCAGTCTTATTCAGTAAACGATTGCGCTACAATCATCTTAAACATGTTTCTCATTCATACTAGGCTTAAAATACCTACCTGGGTAGGTCACTATTGCAGTATAGTATAAAAGTCTTTTTACAAAGATGTTACGTAAAATAAATATGCTATATATAAATATTTGGAAGATTACGAGGCCAAAGCATAGCCTGCTGCAGCTTGGTAGAATTCCTGAAACTCGTCCAAACTCCAAACTTCTTAGGGTGGCTTCCAAGGGTCACAGGGACTTTTATCCCGCATTGAAAAGAAGATTAAAACAGTTTAGTGAATAGCGCACGCCCTTGCGGTAGTGTCCCCCCTCGGTACAAAGACACCTTGTGAATCGATCTGCCTAATTAGCCGCATCTTTGCCACACAGGCGACGGATTTCACTTTGTAATGTGCTCCTAACCTTTTGTATCGCACTTCTTTCAATTTCCGCCCTTTGTCTCGCCTTGAGAGCGGCATGCGGCGATGTATGGCTTGTGTGTTGTCTTGGCTTTGACGACAAAGTGACGCAGCTCTTTCACGCCGGGCTTCGCGTTTTGTTGACATTTCTAGCTAAATTCCAACTTTTTTGTTTTTAAGTAAAAAACTATAGTATTTCATAATTAACATACTATGCTTAAATAAGGCAAGCAATAAAAACTGATTGCCTTCCCTTTGGGTAATAGCATGGATATGTCTAAAGGGAATATTTTCAGTTTCTCTAAACAACTGTCTTAACCGTAAGACAGTCCGACGAATAGCCAATATATATCCATGTCAGAATATTACATAACATCTCATAGAGGAGTTTTCCTATCAGTTGTACCGAAAAAGGACAAATTTTGATTCAAATCAGCGTACTTAGTGAAATTTTGATTTTTATAGATACTGCATATTTCTGAATATAACTATAACTGGTTCTAAGACACGTCTCTATGGCAATACACGTTGTTGCAGTCACAACTAGTTTCGACCTTTTCCGGATCCGGATAACCTTATATTTTTGCACGGCTGATGATGATCTAATGAAATAGATCAAAACTAGTTTCGATTACACGAACCTGAATTACAACAGAAAACTGTATTGGAACTTTTTTAGGCCCGGGAACTTCAAGAGAATTAAAATTATTAGAGATAGAAAATAGATACATAACAAACACAAAAGCCCAATATTTATTTATCAAACAATCCAAAAAAATATTAGCAAATCCTACGTGCCGGTATGTTAATATAATGGCCTGGTATAACCTGAACATCAGTGATATTTGTAATAGCTTCAAACATGGAGCTGAATGATCTATACCGCACATCTTAATGGTTATTCAATGTTTTGGTTATTACAAACGCGTTGTTTACCGAGTAAATATGGGCGAGATGTGAGATAGAGATGTTCCCACGCATGCAGCCAAGAGGAGAGGAACGGGTCGTGGTGAATCGACGGTATTGGCCCCGGATGGTACTTACATGCACCGTTTTATTGGGACATAAATTACAAGTTATTAGCATGTGTCTTAGGGTTATTGCAAGGAGTAGTTAAGTATCGTATTTTTATAATTTCACGGAGAACCTCACAGTGGAAACTACTATTCTGACAAAAAGCAAAGATTACTGAATTTAACAGGTGGGAAATCAAATTTTTATGGGGCAGGTCTACCGCAGTATTACTAGCATGCAAAAGGTTTCAAGTAGTTTTGTTTTATAACCAATCACTTGCATTAGAAGTGCGCATTAAACAAGATTTGATAGAGGGTTTTATGAAAATGGTACTCACAATAGCATTTTTTCTGATATTAGCCTATGGAAGAAACAGTTTAAAATACGTAGTTAAAAATTGATAAAGAGTGGTTATTTTAACATGTATAAACGTACGTATATTCTCGGATATATATGAATATACCCGCTCAGGGGGGAGGGAGGGGGGTTGTTAGCAATTCCAGTAAAGCGAAAATTGTAATGCAAGTGACGTCATATGGTCGTTTTTAGTTCCTCCAAACAGCTGTTTAGAGTAACCGATAACATTCCCTTTATACAATCATCATTAAGCTATTTCCCAAAAGAAAGTAAACACATTATTAATTAAGAAAACCTTATTGGCAGCAAGAAACGCCAGCGTTAGTTACAATTTTTGTATTCGATTTACTGTTTACAGTTTACTGTGTATTGCTAACAAACTAATGGGTTTTCAATGGGATTTTTAAACCCACTGAAATGGTCGTTTTCCCAATCTTAAATTATTTCGTGCCAACGAGGAGATATTTTTGGGGGGTTGGATAAGCTAGACCACTAAATTAACGCAGGAAAATGGATTTGGATGTATACGCTTTTTGTGAAAATACATGGTTGGGGAACGCTAAAGTTGAATCAACAGCTTGGATGAAATTAAGAGTAATTTATTACCAACAAAACAAAATTCATTAAAAGTTAAGAAATGTGGTAATACGTATGTAATGGTAATAGCTAGTATGGTTTATGGCTATCATATAAAAGTATTTTAATAGATGAGTTTTGCGCTGGCCAAATACTACAGTATTATAATGGCATATAGAGTTCTGACGTCTATGTGTAGCCCTACTTAAGGGTAATTGGACAAATTCTGCTCGTATCACAACTTCAGTTTTGGAATTGACGCTAGAAACATCTCTACAGTTTTTCTACAAAAACTTAAAAACATAGTTTTAGAGCTTTATCTTTATCGTGTGAAATATTTAAAATCAAGAAATTTAAAAATGTTGCCCGAGAAGAAATATTCAATGATAATCGCTTGCCATTGAATATTGTTCAACCTCGAAACAATCCCCTTTCGTTAAAATCTGTTTGCATTCTTCTTACTTCTTGAGTACTGCAGTGTAATCTGTTAAGGGTTGTGACGGTCCTTTGTGTTGAACGGTGGTAAAACCCAACGAAATTCAACGATTTTTGTGCTCATTGTACTAGACCTCAACTCAATGGTTTTCCTTTATCTCTAGTTTTTCATATTGCGTGATTCCTTTATGGGTTGATTGCTTTTAAAATTTATCCTGGGCATCTAAAACAACATTTTCAAAATATCCAGGAAAAAGTCCAGAAGTCTAGTTTAAAGTTACAACTGGTCAACATTTGAAATAATTACAAGGACTTTTGATAAGAATTGTTTTGAAGTTTATTTACGCAATAAAGTCTTTTTTTGATAATCTGAAAAAGTTCTAATCGAAAATACAAATAATATTAATAGTGGTTTTGTAGTTTTAGAGAGATAGGGTTGCCGTACGTTTGTATTTTGTTCGGTTGGT
This sequence comes from Nephotettix cincticeps, assembly GCA_023375725.1. NCBI lineage: Eukaryota > Metazoa > Arthropoda > Insecta > Hemiptera > Cicadellidae > Nephotettix > Nephotettix cincticeps. Next base: position 66,836,075 of record CM041788.1, read on the forward strand.
TTGTATTTTGAGGTCTCTATTCGTACCACATACAGAAAAAATACAAATATCCGTATTTAAAAGGGGCGAAATATAAGATACATTACCAACAGTCTGACATTTGAAATTTTCAATCTCAATTCATTCCAAATTGTAAAAGTGTCAAAATAAGCATTATTTCAAATAAATATATATTTTACACAAATTTTACTTTGAACGTGTTCAAGGCTTAAAGACCTAGGGATGCTTTTTTATTGAAAACAACAAAGGTATATCAAAACGTTTTAAATTTTTACAGGTTAGCTTTAGGTGTTAATTGTATTAGTTTAATCATGACACCATAAATAGTTAGAACCATTTACTTGTGTTTGTATTCAGATTTGAACTGCTAACATTTCTCGAAACTATCCAGTTCGCTTAAAATTTCCAAAATCACAAACCCCCCTTTTTATTGCAGGTATTCCACACTCGCCGACCCCTCCCCTTGGGTGAGCCCATTTATTCCCGTGAGCCCATATGTGTCATATTTTTCTTAGAATTAAAATAACCCTATTGGGGGGCTATGTTCAGTGACGTAGTTTGAAAATGTTGTCCAAGATTGCTGAGTTCCCTCGGAGCCATAATTAGAGGCAGGCTTCAGGGGGATTAATGTGACAGGTTTTTCTTTCCTTACAACTTAAAAAGCTAAAGCTCAGTACGACAAAGCTCATTTCGGCGTCGACGCCACGAAGACCAGCCCAGTGGCGCCCTCGCTATCACAACTTCCAACGGAACCGACGTAATGTCTATTATTGAAGCCTCGACCTCTTATCTTGAGGTTTCGGTCCGCTACCACATCGCCATTCATGTTATCAGCCGCTTCATTTAATGAATGAGGTAATTACTTGAGTCACACTCGCTTCATTGATGCCATAATTGAACTTTTTCATGCTCAGTTTAGCTGATTTCCTATTAATATACTAGGGATCCGCATCTGGTGTATTGAGCCACTCGACCAGTTTAGACCCAACATAAAATTTATTTACATCAATTCATCGATTTGGATTCATCACGTTTTCTATTTCACAAAGTTGTAGAAAAAGGTTTTGCAATGTGTTCTCAAAATGTCTAAATATGTTATGTAAACCCAAGTATGTAATTTTCCGCGTTCCAAAACGCGTAGGATTTTACGTGTACCTGGTCTTTAGAACATACAATATGAACTATATAGACCGTTCTGCATGTAGATATAGTCATTTACCAAATCATACGCCTTGTACTGAAGACTTCAATAATTATTGTCCATCACAAAGTGGACACTACAAGTAGAAGTAGATATTCACACAATCCCATTTTGTGATGAGTTTATACTGTTCTAATTTTCCATCTCCCCATTTGGACAAATGTTAAAACGTTTCATAAAAGATCGCAACACTTCAAGAAAGGACCAATATGACCTATATCATAGTTTTCTTTACTATAAATTAAACCTCCCTTCAAAATATATATTTCATTTAAAATACCGCAAATGGTTATCGATAGATTAAAGTATTACAGTTAACATTTTCGTAACAGATAACTCAAAAAGTGAGGAACTCAGACTACAAGCGCGCATGGGGTTACTAATTGGAGGTGTTTATGAGTGGAGTCCGGCCTCGCAGTGGTGGGCGCAGCGGCGTGTCTTCGCCTACAGCCTGGAGGCCTACACGTCGGGGCTGGGTCGTCAACTAGCACACGGGTCGTGGGTTCAATCCTGGACGAAATCCGGAAGTTGTGATACAGGTACTTGGCTGGTCAGTAATGAAGCTATTTACGGGATAATATTCATAACATAATCACAACTCACTCATAATAACTGCCTGGATGGTTCGGTAGTTATAACTTCACAATCTGAACTGTCCACCCGTTCAATCCTGGTAAAAGTCTTGATACAACTTTATGATGCTACGATCCTGAACCTAACTACATTTGTTCATTCAATTGATTATCATGGAAAATGAATCAGCAGGTCTTTATCAGTAGGTTCATGACTGCCGTCACATCCGTTACAACCATCACACTCATCGTTTACTCATAAACATCTTATTTCCATGTCCGTTACCTATTCATTTCTAATAAGAGCCATCATCACAGCCGCCATATTGTATTCATTCTCAAAAGAACAATGTTAAGCATGTTACTCTGTACTCCTTACACGAAAGTCATAAACGGATAGAGGCATTATCAAAGTCATTGTTATACCTAATAATCAACAGATAGGCCTCATTGTCCAATAACCAAAAATAACCAATACATCAATAAATACAATAACAGTGTAATACTACAAAATATATTTTCTTACTCGGCTAAAAATCAAAATTCAATTTTTTTTAAAAAATTTGGCAGAATATATGTAGCTTACATAAAACGTTCGAGAACAAATTTATAATAATCAATGTATTTTAATTCAATTTTAACTTTAACTGAATAAGAGAAATATTTAATCAATAAAGCGATAAAATGGAATTTTAAAATAAATGATTTTTTAATATGCAGTACAAATAAAGAAATGTTACTCATAAAAAATAAGGTTTCAAAAATAAAAATAATTTTACTTAATTATCAATACATAATTTTATAAAATACTGTATAACATGAAAATAATTTTTGTTTTTAATAACAAGACCAAATGTTGAATACAATCAATAAGCATTTAACCAAAATGAAATAGTTCAAATATTAAATAATGTTCATATAAGTTTTTTAATAATTTGTAAAATGCAGAATATGTAGTTAAACACGTTTAAGAACAAATTAATCGTATAGTTTAATTTATATTCTAATGATGGAACAAATTTCGCATAGCAGAAAAGTTGATATTAAGAGGCAATGCTTTTTGGAATAAAAGTGGCATTTCTATAAGATCATTTACAAATGCTATATGCAGATTAATCAAAAGCAGAAACTACATGTTGGATATATGAGAATTGCTCTATTCTGAAAAATAATCATTGTTATCCATGAAAATAATTTTGTTTTGCTATTCAAAGTTGACAATGAAGTGTCAATTTTGACCTATGAACTATTTATAACAAGAACTATGTTTTAATTATAACAGGTACATAAATGAAATTGTTTCATAAATTAGTTATAAAAAACTCGTTTATTAGTTTTTTAGGCAACTAAGAAAACACGCATAAGACATATGACGTTTGAGTTTTAGCAATGAAGAAGTTACGATTACAAATACGGTTATGGAAAAGTCGCAGCAAATACTACAATTTAATCATGGCAAAAATCCGTATATAAGATTGATCAATCATGCCTGTTTGTAAATAAGAGTTGCTACTCTGAGGAACACATACACATTATATTAGCATAACGTATATATATATATAATTCGACATTGTTCTCTAAATAAGACTAACTTCTCGGGTGATGTAAAATAGCTTCTTCCCTATGGGAAATTCGCTGAAACAAATATTAGAGTTATATCCAGATCAAGGACAAGCGACACATCATAATATCTGATGTAAGATGTCTAGTGTTGGGTTAACCATTAGAGCATAGTTTGCACACGTTACAGGTGGACGCTTTTCCTCATTCCCACGACCACCTCTCGACGTGGCAGACATCTCTCGTTGCTCGCGTGGTGCGAGTGGCAGCTCCGATTAGATTAGATGTCTGAAGGGACGTCGCGCTCTGAGTCATCCGACATGATTGTCGTATTTATGAAGCTGATTTAACCGACGGTCAGCGGCGTCTGGACGTTGCGTCACTCTGATTAGCGGGCCTCGCACAATCATCTTGTCTAATAATACCGTCCTTCTGTAACTGACGGCAGTTTAACTGAGGCTCTGAAGGGGTGTATGGGGAAGGAAAAGACCATTTGTCGACTCAAGTTCACTTTTAACTTAACTTAGTTTAATCATAGACTAACTATAGCGGACATAAACCTCTTCCATTAAGTTTCTCTAACTGACGGCAGTTTAACTGAGGCTCTGAAGGGGTGTATGGGGAAGGAAAAGACCATTTGTCGACTCAAGTTCACTTTTAACTTAACTTAGTTTAATCATAGACTAACTATAGCGGACATAAACCTCTTCCATTAAGTTTCTCTAACTGACGGCAGTTTAACTGAGCGTTTAGAGGTCTGAGTAGAGTTTTATGGTTAAGAATAAGGCAATGTGTTGATACAAGTTCACTCAAGAGTCTTTAGTATCAGCCCCCTTTTAGTGAATTTCCCATAGGGAAGAAGCTATTACCGTAGGTCTCATGGCAAGACGTAAGCCCGGGACCATGTTATTTTTTCGTTTCGACGTGTCCAGAGGCCAAAAACAATAGTCGTTAAAATGTTATATATACATATATGTGTGTTTGTGAACACGATAACTCGTAAAAATGGTCCGATCAAGACCAAATTTGGTAGAGACGTGTATTCCTACATTCGCTCGGACGAGAGTTCGTAATTCAGACAAATCGGTCAACCGAAACGGGTAGCTTGGGTCGGGTTTCGTACTAAAAATTGTTTTTTTTGCGTTTTACATATGTAATTACATTTTTTAATATTATCTTTTACTAACGGAATCAGCTTTAAACAATACACGATTTAGTTCTTTTAAAAATTTTCTCTATTTACAACGATTACCGAGATATTAAAACATCTATCCGCTAGTTCCGGTATCTGGTAATCTAAAAATCATACCGGTAGTTTATGTGTTTGTCATGGCAGCTAAACCTACATACTCTTTTCACATGTTAATCATATATGGAATAGGCAAACTCCTTTATTTATGGACAGATGTTTATGAAAGTTGGTATAAATGTTAAAAATAAAAATATGGTGGAAATGCCTACTTTCAGTCTTTCTCACAGCAGCTAACCTGCACACTCTTTCCCATGTTAATCTTATGGAGAATATGCAAATAATTCTCATGTTAATGAGAATTAACACGCAGGTCTGCTGCGACGGGGGTATTTAGCATTGCTTTTACAATACTAAAACCTCAAGATCACGATGTACTGTAGACCCTGAACTTTTTTTATCTTCCTAATTTAGTTTATGTAGTGGACTTAGCCGACTATGGTTAATCTTGCTTCAAGTACAGAATGCATTCCTGCACAGGGCCGGTGTGAATGAAGGGTACAATTCGTACAGACGTCGGACTATCTGTCATGTTGTATCGCTGCCACACAAACACCATCCAGGTTGAAGTTACATACAAGTGTTACCAGAGGTAAACTATGGTAAAATCCGATAGTATATTATACTACGTCCTTATCTGCCAAGTGTAAGTACTAGTCCTTAAAATAGGCAATGAGCTAGCTGTATACGACTACGAGTAAAGTAGTGAGATAACTCGCTCTATATCAGGTGTATGGATATCTGGACTACCGTATTGATTATAAAGTAAGATTCAGATTGAAGAAAACTATTAAGTTTTTCTAACGAAACTGTTGTCTAGTTCTAATTTACAGAGGGAATGCAATATCTCAATTCCCTTCAGGAAAAGATAGTGTAAACCTTTTAACTTTCACATTTAATTATTTTTATGGAGTCAAACTCAAACTCATCTAGCGAACAATGCACAATGTGCATGGAAGATAAATCACGATATGAGTGATGTACTTCGTCAAACTTGCATGGCCAGATGAAATATTCACCACTACCATTAATAATTAGTATCCCAATCTAATAAAAAGGGGAACAAAAACAGAACACCGGAAGTGATTGCACAAAAAATAGCAATAATGGCTGTATCCGGAGGCGGCGTTGAAGATAACCTCAGGGTTTATTGGAGCTCGAGCGGTTGCAGAGTGACGTGACGTCACTTTTACTGCTGATTATTGAATGTTGGCACACTTGCCGCTTCTTAGAACACAGTAACGATGTCGGTTTGAAAGTCATAAACAATGAGTTGAGTGATAAACTGTATCGGTCTGTGAAGTGAAAGAATTACGATCCCTGTCGTAATGTGTTCAACTGAACGTCGAACCGTGTAGGTTATTGGGTGATTTTAGTTTCTATTAAATTTTAGATTTTCCAATCTAAAGTATGTGACACTGGTGTGGACAGAATTGTAATAAAATACACAAACGTAATATATATTTCACACGATTAATATGATTACATGTTTTTATGACTTTAGACATACCAGATATGTTATATTTTTGATGTTATTTTTACCACCTAGAAATGATAAACGATTTTCGAAGAGCAATTTCTTTTGAGATCGTAGCTTACATTTTTTTACAAATATGGTAGAGACGTGAATTCCTACATTTGCTCGGACGAGTTTGTAAACCAGACATATCAGTCAATCGGAACGGGTAGTTTGGGAGGTTTTGTATTGAAAAATTGTTTTTTTTGCGTTTTTCATGTCATTTAACATTTTTTTATTTTATCTTTTATCTATCTACACAGTTTAGTACTTTAAAGTTTTTCTCTATCCCTAACGGTTACCGAGATATCAAAAAATCTAACAATAGTACGTTGTATTTTTGGGGTACCGATGTTAATCTTATGGGGGATAAGGAAAAATTAATGTTTCACTTATTAACCAATATTTTTGGATTAAACTTGATATTTAGCTTCATGTGGTTGAGCCATTTATGCTTTAAAAATCATGGTTCATGTGTTTATCATGGCTGCTAACCTGCATACTCTTTTCCCATATTAATCATATTGGGATTAGGTAAACTCCTTTATTTGTGGACGGATGTTGATGAAACTTGGTATAAATGGTCAAAATATAAATTGTTTACGCTAGAAACACCTACTTTCGGCGTTCCTCACAGCAGCAAACCTGAATACTCTTTCCCATGTCAATATTATAAAGAATAGGCAAATAACTCTCATATTTATCGACAGATATTGATAAAACTTATCATATATTATGGTTAACGATTTGGAAATTCATTGAGAACGCAGGTCTGCTGCGATGGGGGTATTTTCGTACCTAAGGGTAGTTTTGAGTCCCGTTCGTGCAGACCTAGAGCGCGCTCGTGGTGTTATCAAATGTTGATATCTGTTGACGAAGCTTATTTCAAGAACGATTTTTTCATCCTGTTAGCGTTACAACAACAAGGAACGGGTGTGATGGGTGGAGGGTGAGGGGGGGGTGAGGTAAGTCTCGAGGTATCGGTCAAGACGGAAGCCCCTCAGCTCATCGCTTGTAATCGAATGTTTCACAGCCGAGAACCTCTGCGCCACATGATATTGCAAACTTTCCATCAGACCTCACCATCTACTACCCAACCGACGCTGGGCAGTTTTGATTTTGACTATTGTTTTTTATAATTTCATATAGCTTAATTGTCTGCAATACCTCCACCATCTTGGATTCTAGCCCCACAAAAAGAATATTAACTTTGTGACAGAAATACTAATCACTCAACAGTCGTAAAAATGCGATTGAAGCGTCAAACTAAAAGTAAAGTTGTTATCTAGAGAACAAAATCTACCATCTCTTTTATTTTCTATCATAAAAACGATAATTAACTATCAAAAATAACTGTAAAAATTAACTATGTGATTTCCCCGATAACCACTTGTATTGTGTAACCAAAAATGCTGTCACAAAACTAACACTGTCCTTGTTGATCTACAATGGATAATATTTCGTCAGAAAGGCAGATTCTTAAAATAAATATTTGTCACTTCTTGACGTTCTCATCTTATTCCTACAAATAACTATTTTATCCCGGTTCGACGCTGAAAAAGTTTTAAAAATAAATTGTGATGGTTCGCCAGTGGGCCCCTTTGGTCCTTAGGCTATTGTCCCTCAGATGTCCCATTGGGCACAGCCTTTGTTCATTGGACTATTAATGAATGGTTGTGACAAATGAACAAGCATTTCTTTGTCAGTAAAAATATTACACGTCACTTATCCTCCTATAAGTGTCCGCCATCATTGGTTGTTGTCCAATTCAATATGACGAACAGTTCATAAATCCTACATGGGAATGAAAATCCATATACCACAAATGTTTAGAAATTCGTTAATTTCATCGAGCCCAGGGTAAATAGTCAAAAAGTTTTGATCAAAGAAATCAACGCGGAGTAGTTTGGATCAAAAAGTGTGTTGAAATGTTTGACAGGCTCCATCACCGGGTGTAAACACGGCAGAAGTGAGTGTTTACATCAGCTGTTAGCGTCTTGGCCTGCTCCGTGGGTCCAAATATGGCCGGACTCCAAATTTTAATTGCTCACATAAAACCATCGTTCAGCCGCTGGAACGATCTACTGAGAAACGATGCCTCCTCTCATCATTCTTATTCGTGAGACACCGGCCCCAACTAGTGAGTATTATATCTGAAAAACTAGAAAAAAGTACATCTGATATAATAGCCTCTTAGATAAAAGCAGGCCAAAGAGTTTTTAATGAATCAATCAAACGAAAAACTAATTTTCATCGACCACAGTAATCATAAGAAATGTTTAAGTATTCACGCTTACAGAAAAACACAGCTATGAAATGGATCGGTGAGCTCAATCAAAATAATAAATCTGTACAATAATTCTAAAACGAAACTAACACTTTGAGGGGTTGTGTTTTAACCCCAATAGGGGCAGTGTTTATTGACACACCCAATGGGTTTTGGTCTATTCGTTACACTAAAAATCAGTTTTATAAGACGTGTTATGTTTAAATGTATGATTTATGTTTTAAAGTTAACTCCCACGTTTAGATCCATAAAGGAGAAAGTACTTAATGTAAAAATATGGTTCGAGATTGAATTAATTTTGGTTTTAGTAATTTACTTTTCTTTTTTAGATTTTTCTATTAGTAAATATTACAGTGAAACGGAATTACTAGACCCCACAGAAATTATTATCAAGAAAATAAAAGAATAAACTACGTTTACTGGTTTACTAATTTCTACGTAAAAAATAATTCCCTAACCATGCAACCACATCGCATGATCATAAAACAACACCAACAATGAGTCTCCCATCATTATTTCAAATTTAAAATCCATTAGAATACCATCTTGAGCTGCAGGTTAACCCGACGCGATCTCCGACCTCCAACTCGCCCAGTTAATCTGTACCCAAATTGTTACAAATGATCTCATATTTGAGCCGAATTTAGGCCGAAGCTATCGTAATTGATTGTGTTCATCGCACAGGCACTCGAACACGCCACGAACATGTAGATAAAACACGTAGGCCAACATAGCGATTTTGTTCATTGCCAAAATTGTAAAGATTAGTTTTAGAGAGCTTAGATAAAAAGAGGCTGATTACTGGCAGTGAGACACATTTGACAAAACCAAACAATAGCTACTACTGCTCTAAAGATATTATTTGTGACAGCACTCCACTCGTTAAAAACTCCATCGGTTAGAGATAATTTGATGTGTAGTCAAATCTATTACTGATTAATATTCTCGTGCTTTTTAATAGAAGTATGTCCGTCTCTTTTAAGAGTTGCAAGTGTTGTACGGCTGTTAAATTGTAAATCACAATCTAATGTGAAATAAAAAAACATGTAAACCTCAACAATAGTTTTGAATAATTTACGTAAGAAAATTAAATAAGCGAGACGGATGCGCTGTGTGGTCGGCGGCGATGTCGAGCTGTAAAACATGGAGTCCCCCAGGGCCTCCCTCCGGGCCGTTCTAATCGAGTAAAATATCGGCCTCGTTCGGCAAATCGGCCCTTTTAAACAACCCTTTGCGCTCTTAGCTCCCCGTTGTTGTATCCATATGATAACTAGCAAGCATTCGACATGAACTAGTTAGTTTTTAAACGAAAACTGTATTTTCTTCCCTATAGCTTAGATCATTCATAGCTAATATCTGAAGTTAATGATTTCAGTACCTCTTAAACAGCTGTTCTCGTAACCACCTCAGAACCTTTACTAATAAAGTAGATTTTTATAAATAAAATGTTTCCCTATTTACTAGATTTAAATCATTTTCATTCGTTATTCTATTATGTTTTATGATAAATGGAGGAGGGTATTAATTTTAGTTTCAGTTTGAATTTTAATTTAATTATTTTTTATGTTTTAAAATCATTTTATGTTATAAACTATTGAAATAAGACTAAAGTGATGGTGCTCCCAAATGTAAAATAAAGTGTAATTCAATGCAAGACCGGTCATCCGCCTGTTCGATAGATGTAAATAGACTGTGTGAAATCCACCGTCACAGGTAATAACCTAAGGTGGTTATTGTTTCTATATGTATCTATTGTATTTATGTATATATGTGTGTCTCAGAAATAAAAAAGATTTTCTATAAAAATATGACGTCATTTCCGTTATAATTTGTTCGTCTCGCAAATCGTTAACACCCCTACCACAGAGCTTAGACATATCCATGTCAAAACTACGTTTTGCATTAAACGTGGAATTTAGCTTTTGGTAACATCACCCCATAAATCCCATTAAAAATCAGTTTTAAATATCCCGGAACAGTAATTTGGATATTCCATTCCCAAAATATCGTAAAAATGTTTGTATTTACTTCCCTGAGGGAAATAGGTTTCCCAAATCATGGATATGTCTAAAGGGATTTTTTCAGTTCATCTGAACAGCTGTTCTTATTCTTTTACATTAAAAATTCAATACAATAGCTCTGATAGTTTCTATGGAAACCTGTTACATATTTTCCATCTGGAAAATCGCCCCCCCCGGTGTAAGACATATCCATGTCAAAATGAATTGTTATTAAAATTTAAGATAGATGTTATAAAAATAATGTATTAGATTTTTTTAATGTCAATTTAATATGATGAGTGCATTCCACATTAAAATTGTTGTTTTATTTTCCATAAATGTCAAAATACAAACTGCAAAAACAAACTCAAAACAGTAGCAATTCAACTAGAAGTATTCTTTTTTAGTGTATCGAAGACACGTTTTTCTCTTCACTTTTTGCAATTTATTAACTGCGGGGAGAGTTGCATTTTAGAACAACCCAACAGTGAAACCCAAATAACAAATAACCAGAGATGGATCGTAAGACAGATGTGCACACCTAAATCACTGCAGACCTACACATATTATTTGTATAATAAAATTTATAGTAAAACAACCAACCTCTAAATGTATATTTTAAGGTGAATATGAGTGATGAGTGAAACGGATTTAATATCCTGTAGCATTTTTACGTATTGAAAGAAAGATAAGCTGATTTTCCTGCATTCCAACAATATGCATATAGAATAAAATACGAAGTATATATACCCTGTTCAACCCTAATCCCTATGAGCCCCTTATACGGCTTCGCTCGGTATACAATCACGTTTAAAGTTCCATCTGTCTTTTTATCCTCGGAGCTAATTTCAGATGCTAGATTCCATTATTGTTAAGTTACAAGTTATTAATTTTCTTATTTTAAAAGACGCCGAGAGAACTAAGTGAGGCCTATTTTAAGGTAAATATGATTGAGCCGTGAATGTGATGTTTTCCATTTGTGAGGATCATCAATTATTGAATTATGAACAAAGGCATCTGGGCAAAGTTTCAAACCATCACAAAATTATGATTAGATTTAGCTCAAGGTCGAACCAGCATCCTTCAGATTACAAAATTGTAACTTTAACCTGTAAAACATTCAGCATATGGGAAAACTAATAATGAACAGCAGAATATGGATTTTCAACTTCAACTCCTGGTACATGAGTCTGAGGGGACCGTCTGTGGCCCAGACGGAGTGTTTATGGACGATAAAACCCGACCGATCAGCTGCGCGTCTGCGTTTTACATGTTAAAAACCGGCGCAGTAAAGCGCGCCATTTCACGACGTATTACACAAAGCCCGCGAGATCTCAAATGTTATTGTCCAACTATCGCGACGACCCCTATAGCCTTTTGGCAAAAAAACTGTTGCTAATGAAAACCCCGTTTTTTAGGTACTATGTGGAAATTTTCTGCAAAGAATAGTAATTACGGAATATGATGTAATTAAATTTATTTCCTATAGTTTAAAATATCAATTTTGAATCAAGCTACAGATGAGCATGGGAATCCTAAAGTATTAACCTTTTTTTGTTACTTTTACATCTTAGTATTTAATTTTTAATTTACCTTGAAATGTCTACAATATATATCTAAAAAATTAAAATTGATCGATAACTTGTACAGTACTGACGTAATTCAACAACTGATAAACAAATTTTGTATTCTATCATTCAGGCTGGCTTACTTAAAAGCTCTATTACCATATTGAGTTTACTATCGTTTACAATAATAATATAATTGATATTCTACAAAAGAAAGAATACTGTGAATTCATAATTAATAATATTCACTTTTAATTCACTAAGGTGCCATATTAAGTGTTGAAAACTATTCCATACGCTCCTCATTCTTATCACAACGGAATTCACCTAACAATATAACAATAACTATAACTGAAGCTAATCTAAAATTAAAAAGAAAACAGTCTTTCAAGACGGGAAATATCCATCATGACCTCGGTTCAACGTTATTGTTTGACCCAGGATGACACGGCGGGAGGCAGAGTGCTTCGTGGTAACACTGAATAGCCATTAATGCAATGGGTGTGCCCCAAGGCTCGGTACTCGGTACGGTCTTCTCAGCGTATTCTTCTCCTAGGTTCGGCACGCGCATCAGACACGCCATTAGCAGCTCCACCTTTCATCATACTCTCAATACCACCTCATTTGGCAACATGCGAAAGAAGGATCCACAAAACAGGGCATTATGACAGTGACATCACTCAGACGACAAATCTTTTTTAATTCATCATTTGAAAAAAAAACATTGATAGAGGTAAACCAATTGGTGTTAGGTGTAATTTCAAAGCTGTCTGCTTGAGGCACACAGTAACGTCACTGAGCATGATAAAGCCACGAAATGATATATTCGGCTGATATTACCCTTACGCCATATCTGGATTCTCTACAACGATAGAAATCCTTCTTGAGTCACATTTTACGCGTTTAATTTTTTGCACATAGTTGATGCACATAAACGTAACGATAGTAATTCGAGTGTTCTGCTTTCTCTTGAATTAGTAGGTTTAAATTCAATAGGCAAAACAACAAATCTTACATAAATATTTTAAGGGACCATTTGCCAATTCATGGGTCAGTAAATACAAATTTCTTCGCCTTTGGGAAATATTAGAACGTGAGTGTTTTTGTGTGTGTTCGGTGTGTCTGTAACACAATAACTCTAAATTTGGTAAGACAGGTAGGAAAGTGCAGTCATTCAATCAAGGTCTATAATGGGGGCTAGGGGGTTTTATACACCAGAAGTGGGTTTTGGAAGTTTTACATAGTTTATTAAAACGTTCAAATTGTAACGAACACATTGGAATCTGCTCGAAAAAACAAACTAGTATTTTGGTTCTTCAATCTATTTCGGTTTCTGGAAAGACTGGTATTTTGTCTTTTAAAGCTCTAATGTTTATCTTTTGGGGGAAATGCAAACATTTATTCTCGCTTATCGCTTAAAATATTGTGATAAAACTTGGTATACAGCTTTATATAAATATAGTTAAGATCTAATTATGCACGATATAAATTCTAAAGTTGTTGTTCCTCATGACAGCATACCTTCTACTAATTCTTTAATTTTCTTTATCCTCCATAAGGTTAACACTGCAGCCTCAAAATACAACATTCTGTGTTTAGATTTTTTAATATATCGGTAACCGTTGAAGATAGAAAAAACTTCAAGGAACTAAATTGTGTAGCTTTTTAAGGTGATTTTATTGGTGGAAGATAAAATTAATAAATTGTTTAATTGCATATGAAAAACGCAAAAACCCCAATTTTTTAGTACAAAACCCCCCCAAACTACCCGTACCGATTGACCGATATGTCTGGTTTACGAACTCGTCCGAGCAAATGTAGGAATACACGTGGGAAATTCGCTAAAACATTATGATAGCTACGTTTACCAAAACTTTACAAATAGTTTGTTCAATTCGAGATTCTTCCTCGGAAACCTCATGACCTGAAAGTCTGAGTCGGCGTCGGTGAACTTCTGATAAGACAACTGCCTGATAACATGCTGAGTCTGCAACACCGAGCATGGAAGCTGTAATTCTGACGATAAGGTGATAAGAGTGAGACCTTATCAGTCTGAACTGTATCTATTCGCAACGTCGAACAAAACGTGAGCTATTCCTTCTGGAAATTTCTTGTTGGAAGGTTTCTCCGAAGAATTCTTTTGGGAAACTGAAACGCTTACGTTTTTCATGTTTAAAATTGATTCGTTTTCTATTTTTTGATCTGTGTTTGCTTTTTATAAGTCTCACTAATGAACTTGTTCATTGATAAATTTTGCTCCCGGGAGAAGACATTAAATTATGCTTTAAGACTAAGCACAACAGTGTCTATGAAGACATTTAAATTTAAGTGTATGTGATGTCATCACCTAAGATTAGATATCGGTTAATGTGTACCACGCATATTTTGGATATTCGAATACGAAAGAAAATGTAATACCGAACTTCAAAACCAATAAAATTTGGAATGAACAAAATCTGTACAATTTTAACTCACCTCATAAATTGACTTCAAAATCGGATGAAAAGACCTGACCTATGAGTTTCACAATACTGAATCAATACGAATACTACATAACAAGGCGCACACTTAATTCACTGAGTGTACAAAGTGAATCCCTTCCAGAAAACTAATGTTGCTAAGGACCAATCAACGAGGAAAATTACTTGTTTAAATATTTTCATTCATTCACTTTTCCAGTAACATTTTTTTGGAAATGGTTTTACTTTGCAAACACAATGGTCACAGTATAATTTTAATGAACACCCTGTATGATGTGTGAGAATATTCCAGTCACCAGATGTCCACCCTATCAGCAAGCACGTGTTATCAGCACACGTGCTGAGGAGGCGTCATGGCGTCAGCCGAGGTATCAGGGCCAGATATGGTGGGGGGGAAACTACAACCATATATGAACGGATAGTAAAGGTCATTATTTTTTAACCAGATAATTTGATCATCAGGGTGGCATTAAAGTGGAAAGTAATATGAAGAGGAGGTTATTTCATTGTGTATACGTACGATTATTATATTAAAATATCCGTCTATACTCATCATAATACTCAAAGAGGTTCTTCTATTTAATCAAAATAATAATGAAAATAGCAGAAACCGGAAAAGTGACTTAACACGTGAGTCTAATATGATTATCAAACAAAACAGTCATTTGTGATATACATGCATATAATCGTACTTGATTTCCTGTAATGTTTATGCTAAAAAATTGTTAACAAACAGGAAAATAAGAATCGTTTCCTGTCCTCGATAAACTACTTCTGTGATAGTATACGAGAATAAAATAGAATTGTTCGCAATAAAACCGTTTCTCGCTTTTCCGGAACAAATAAACATAATTTTGCCAAGTCATAGAAGTATAAAATAAAAGTTTGGAAAAGTATAGACTTCCTACAGGAAAAAATCCCATTATGATGAAAACTATACCCGGGACCAAAGTTTTTTGTACGTTTTGGGGTGCCTCAGATGCTAAGAATACCATTCGTTGTGTGTTTAAGTTCAAAATCCAGGCAAATCGGTCTATTTGAAAGGGAGTACAGGGGCTCATATTTATCCAAAAATGGAGGTTTGGGAGAAAATCCATTAATACCAGCAGAATTAGCAAAAAGTATTTTAGAAATATTGTACATCTAAAATACTTAAACGGCAACGCATTGCAACATATGTGCTGAATATTCTGGTAGGGAATCCCCGAACATTGTTAACTGTTACCGACATATATAAACTGGTAAACTGGTTGTCTTTTGGAGCTTCAATGTTAATCTTATGAGGAAAAGGTAAAAATTTATTTCTCGTTTCATTTGAAACACTGTGATGAATATTGTATAAGGTCCACCATTATGTATAAAAATCACAGTTTCATAGTCCAGTCTGTATTTCGAGTCTATGTCATTGAACGGTGGACGATGAACTTCGAATAAGTAAACGATGTGAACGAAACGAACAACATTTTCGAAAGCACGTAATGGACTGTAAAACTATCCGTTGGTCTTTTGTGAAACAAAAGCACATGATTATTCTTTGTCGATTCTGTGATTTTTAATCATTGTTGAAATGTTTGATTTTAGTGATTTTTAGTCAGTAGAAATCGTGCAAAACTAGAGTTTTCGTAGTCGTAAATATTTTGGTGAACTGCATTCTAGCAGAACTGGGGTTTGAATCAGTGTTATCTGTATCAGTCCTACCTGAGCGGGGGATGGAACTGGAAGCACAGCCAGGGCGAGGCACCCCAGTACCACCAGTCGACCGGTAGCCATCTCACTGTCTCTCCTACTGCCCGATATTCATGCTGGAACAGAACATAAACCTTGTCAAAACATTGCACAGTAGTCTTACATATTGGGGAAGTTATCAGGTTGGAGTGCTGAGTCACAGATTTGACTGTGGCGGAGACACTCGACATCCTGATTTGTATTTGTACTAAGCTTCATATTCTGGAAGGTAAACACGAATGAAAGGTGAGTGAGCTGGATTGTATGATATGTAACTTTGTTACTGACAAAAAACAGCAGATTCATTTCCAGGACTATGAATGAGCCTAGTATCAAACCGTAACAAAATTGTGCTTGAATTTTACTCAGGATCTGACGACCATGAACCGACCAAGCATATAAACCAATTGTTAAATGTAACAAGCAAATGTTCTGGCAATACAATTGTACGTGAAAAGTCTTAGAATAAATCTTTACGCTAAATTGAGACTCATAAATGAAATTTTAAATTTAATATTTCACTGATTTTCAGATATTTTTTATTGTATGCAAATTTTTAATTCCGGGTCTCCTAATCTCATGAGAAATTTACTAATCCTGTACCTTAGAACTGAGTGTCAATTATTAGATGTACAGAATTTGGCTGTATTTAACTTCAATCACTACTCAGTCTCTACATTATGCTCTAACAACAAAATGTACCACGAAGTACAAAACTACTGCATAGTATTGAGGATAATAAGGGGATATTTATTTACATGACTTTGGGAAATTTTCTTAGATTATGGATTTGTCCAAAGGGAATTTTTTCACTTCCTCTAAACTGCTGTCTTAATTATCATAAGACGTCACTTTTGTTTCAAATTTTGGTCTGACAGGTTGCCAAAATCCCCCAGACCTAAGACATATCCATGTCAAAAGTTAACTTTATAGTTTATTTTGTGCATTTCAGCTGCTACTCTCTTATTATGTTCAACTAATGAGTCTTCCTAAATAAAACACATGAGTCACGGACGCAAAAAACATCTGCTTCAATTCACTACTTAAACTCTAGTTTTCCCACGGAAAGCGCAAATTCCAACTGGCCATAAACTTAACCAACTATTAACCATCCAACCTTGGAGCCAATTATCACTACGGGTCGGGGCTCTAATTAAAACATCTCATCAGACCAACGAAAAAGGCAGTAAAATTAAGCAGGCCATGAATATAAAAGAGGATAGGCCTACATCACGGCTAAATGTGTCCCAATCTGGGGCGGTGACATCATGGCGTACATCATCTGACAATGGCCAAGAGAGACCGGCCTATAAACTCTCCCCGGAAGATTTAGAGTTGTCTCGGTGGATCTGGAGACTTGCCGTTACTCTGTACTTATACGGGAGATTACTGGCGAGTTATGGGTACAGGGAGGAGAAGTGATGAATCCGAGCAACACCTCGAGTGTTCAGAGGCTGCAGAACCTTGTTGTAATCACTTGTTATAAGTACAGTACAATGCAAACCAAATTTAGTAATTAAATCAAGCAATTTATCTGATTACAATTTAAACTTTTATCATTTATTCGGTGTACACATAATAAGGCTTATCAACGTTTTTAAGTAGAACAGAAATTGAGATTTATAAGAATAATTTAGATACATGGATGTAATAAGGAAATTACTTAACACTAACGTTATAAAAGACTTTGATTCGGGCATAGACGACTATTTCAAATTAGGTTGGTTAGATCTTTAAATTGTGAACACCTTGAAGACGAGCAGGAAACACTGAACCTCATATACAGTACCTACGTTGTTCAGCATACACACCACGACTTTCACCAGAAACTTCAAGACGACAACTCATTACTAGAGGCATGTTTCATAAACCCAAAATTGGAGGAATTATTAAGAATCGGCAACCAAATATCATGGGATTACTTATTAAACTTCATTTGTAACAAAAAGAAAATTCAAAAACTTGGACCATGCAACTACACATGGGAAAATAAAAGGTTTTAAACCTATAACCTTTGCCAAACCTAAAAATAAATATAAAACCCCAGATATGTACTGATAAATCTCTTTATGATCAATAATTATATTTTAATTTCAAACTAATTAGATTTGTATTCATTTTTAAAATAGCCTTTTTGACAATGTGTCTATTGTTCTTGTATGTTACTGAATTTTCAAAATTGCTCTTTCGGGACTTCCAAAATTAATCCAAGGTCGCGGAAATACTACAAACTCTAGATAGGAGTCTAAGAAATAAACTGTAAGCCCTACTTTTGCTAAATTACTTTACTGTTATATGTTAAGTAAGACTTACACATAATGTGTCTAATGACGTTCAAAGTGGATTTGACATAGATATGTATAAGCTCTGGGGGAGGGGGATCTTAAATGTTTTAGATATTAAATGTTTGTTATAACGCAGAAAGTGCAGCGGAAGTGTTTGGATCCCGTTTCCACAAAAAAATACCCGAGCTATAGTATTGCATTTTTGGTTATAAGAACATCTGTTTAGATAAACTGAAAACATTCCCTTTAGACAAATCCATAATCTAATCTATTTCCCACAAGGAAGTAAATACAAACACTTTTTAAATAAATCGTTACTTATTTTACTATGGTATGTGGTCAGTTAAAAGTAAAAAAAACCTCTCAAAAACGTATAGAATAGACACTCATCATTGTGGGTGATTTTTTCAATAAGGAAACGAACATAAATGGCTTACTTATCATTACTGACTAATAAACAGAAATTGATAAAAAAAGCTTTAAAACGTAAAAATAATCAAAGTCTAATCATTCTAAGAAATGTTCAGATAAATTTGTATTTAGACACTTGTAGTTTTACAGCAGTATAGTTTGAATTGTGTTACACTGCAACACCAGAGACAAATTGACCTGGAATTGAATTGGAAATAAACTCGGTAGCCAATTTGACTGTTAATATTTTACTCGGAAATGCTTCTACATGACAAATATGGTATTCCATGTTCTTTCCAGCCGGTATATACGAGGTATGTCGATCAGATAGTCATGTTCCACCCCTATTTGCTATCACGACAACAACTCTCACGCTAACTAGTGTGAGTAGCGCTGTCCTTGGCAAGGAGTGTGTAAGTAGGTCTCTGTATAGCTCTATAGGGTTTATAAACCTTATAAACCCTAAAATTGCTAAGTTTTTTATTCTTACCTGAAGGATAAATAAAATCACTTATAGCTTCCAAGGGGGTTCATTAAATTTGAATCATCCAACACAGAAAAATAGGCCTTGTATAAAAAATTACGAAAATATAATGAGCTGTAAAAAACTGAAATTTTAATCAAACAAATAGGAGTACTCTTATATATGAATCAACGACGCGATCTTGCGCGTGCGTGTATTCTAAGAAGAATATGAGTGAAAGGTTAGTTTAAATTATGCATAAATAAAATTATGCAGCTTTGTTAAATGGAAAGATCAGCTGATTCATTTGCCATGATCATTGAACAATAGACCAATAAAATAAACTGCATCAGTGGACTGACATATACTTTCTCCCTTGAGTAAATTTAAAAACGAGAATCTAATATAACTATCATATTCTTTAAAGTTTATGTAAAAATCATTTAATAACTTATTGTTTCAAAATTACAAAATAACAATTTCTAAAAATAACAAGAGAAAAAACGTATATTAATTTTTAGAATATTATTGGAGGGGAACCCCCCTCAGAAATACCAATCTTTTTGGAGTGGATTTTATTGGGTAGTGTGACCTTACGCTTCTTACCAAGTTTCATAGGAGAAAACGGTTGGGAAATATGGAAGAATTAGATTTTTTAATATTCTGCATAAGAACAACATTGGGCAACATTGACATTTCACGTATTATGGGCTGTCAGACAATATACTGTGTTTACCGCGGACAGTTACTAAAACCACCTCAAATTCGAAAATTCTGACGAAAACAATAGTTTCTCCTTGTACTATCGTTTAGGGAAGAAAGTAAATAAAAGACAATTTATTCCATAATCGAACGATCCCAGAAGGATAAGAGCATAATGTTTTCTGTGAAAAACTACACTATTATCGAGTTCAATCGAGTCATACTCCCTATCCCGCGGCATACTCATAATTTTCTCAACCAGAAAGAGGAAAAGATTGTTATTCCTCCAAGAAATAAGTTATAACTCTTTACATTTTACTGAAGAAACTCGCACACAGTTGAAAACCAAGTAACTTTAGAGTACTACATCCTTAATACCTTTACGATATCTTAAAAAGATAGTAATCTTTATGTAATTTATAAAAATTCCTAATATCCAAATCAAGAAAAAATGTAAACACAGAAACGGTGTTGGAGTTAGGTTTATAGGTCTATGAGGAGTTGCCTGGGCGGGTGAACGTCCGCTCCGCACTCCAGACGAGAGGAACATAACCTCAAAATACCACCACTTACAACAGCTGATCACGCCGGTGCGATTAGCAGCAGCAATCAGCTGGTTAGTGGTTGTGCACAGGCTTCCGGATGCGGATGAAACCTTCGTACTACTGACGACCAAGTTTCAATTATTTCTGTTTTACTTGATCCCGGGAAACGGATTAAATAATTTACTAATGATTACTATTAAACTTGTCATTGTATTACAGTTCAAAACACGCTTACGTGACTTTACATCAGGTAAAGTAGCGCGCCGCGCTACCCTTAGCAAGGAGTGTTTAAGTGGGCTCCAATACACCCCTGTCCTTTATCGTTCTCGGTGTATGTGAAGTCTTCACAAACATCTATCAAACAATACCTTTCCAATGGATAATCATTTAATCGACTTTGGCATAGCTAACTTTACTTCAGGTTCAACTTATAAAATAAAATAAATCAACGGCTAATGTGGTGGGATAAAAATAAAATAATGTGTAAGTTTATAATTAATTATTGTTCATGAATTTGATTCAGAGTGTCGTGAGCTTCTGGAGCACGCCATATGTTTTCGCTGATTTTCACTATTTATCAGATGATGCAGACAATTTTTTTATTAAAGTTTTTATAAAAATTTCAAGTTTATAATTCGACGTTTAGGTATCTTATTCCTCAGTATTTCTAGGTGGGAATATTTCTTTTGTGATCACTAAAATAATGTACAAAACTTTTTGGAATCTTAAAAGCTAGAAAACAAAAAGTTTATTCAAACTTAAAAAGAACTGTAGTTTAAAGATAAAGTATTTTTTATGTTTAATATTATTTGTAAAAAACTATTTATTGGGATGAAAGTATTATATGAATCGCCAATTGAAGTTGGTTTTAACAATTATTCATATTTTAAAGGTATGATTTTTCTTGGATCCTCTATTGGGTCGTCTTTCATCGATCTATTATAGATTTAAAATGTATAAAAGAAAACTCTAGACATTTTCTGTAGTTTTTACAGTCTAAATCCGTCGAAAAATACGGGAGTTTCTTTCTATTTAGAAGTAAACGGACAATGCAAAAATTGAACAAAAATAAAGACAAGACCATGCTGTATTCACAACATTTACCATTTATGTATATATTACAGAATTTATTAACAAAATATTTTTTGCAAATATGTTTAGAAACCAAATATTGATTTCAAAATTAAAATACTTTTTGGATTAATTATCACAGTAAAAAGATTAGCCAAAAGTTTATTTATATTCGTAAATAATACAACGACCCGCTCTTAGGGGTATTTTAAGGTTTCAGGAACTTTAAGAATTAATTTTGAATCCAATAACTAGTCTTTTATTTAATGATTTTTACAGTACTTTTACACAGTTTATGAAAAATTCACAACTCTTTCGGGAGAAGTGGAAGGAGAAGCGGTCAACAGCATGCGGCGGGCGCGGCGAAATCCTACAGTGGAATTTGACGACCAAAACTGGAATTTTAAATGGGCTATTCCCATACACATCTACTGCATTTCAAAATGTCGACTAATATACACGTAGCTCTACCCACACTTCACAATTATAACCTTTTGGGCTGGTAATTTGAATTTTAAAAACTTATATGATTGGTAGCACTTCTAAAAACTGGAGTATTTCAAAATACCGAGTGAATTTTGTTCCACAGTTTATAAACTAAAATTGAAACAGACTTCTGCACTTGTGGTACCTTATTGAGTCCGACGAGTCATCCGTTTACGCATACTACCTTTAAATCTCGATATTACATGATTATAGTGTGGAATTTATATTCAGAATGAGCTACGTTTGCGACTTTGTAGTAACATGAATGATTGTTGAAAAGGTAGGTACTTTGTCAAAAAGTTATTTTTTACTCCAAAATTAGTTATTATAGTAGGCCTACACGGATGGTGGGGAATCAAGTTTTAATTCAGGTCCGAACCCGGCGTCTGCATATGTTTGGATTCTGATAACAGTGGACAGCGTCTGTGACTCCGCCCACGACTAGGATAAATCACCCCTGATAAAAGGTAACAAACATTTATCTCTATAAAAATCCTGTTCAATTCCTCATGTAAATTCTACACTCTCTACAAATTTTACAAATTATGATATACAATCATGTAAAGACCTAATGGTTTGACCGAAACGGCTACCTGTCAACGATTCTACATAAAAAAAATTGAGGAAACTGAAGTAAATATACAGAAAGAAACTTTAATTCTGTAGATTTTTCATTATGTTGAAGTTACTTATTCGAACCAATGTCAAAATATAGCAGAAAGGAACCATTTTATAATTGAATGTATAATAAAAATAATGGTAATTGTTTTCCCCCATTTATATTCTCTGACGAACATGATGACGAGAAGACCAACGGAGACAGTCACCGAAAACCTATTCTGTAAAAATGATATATTCAAAGCTATTATTCGTCGAGTCAGAAATTACTAGAAAAAGATTTGTTTTCCTTCCCTTTAATTTTGTTTCTTTACTAAGACGTGTTGGAAACAGTTCTATGTTTCGATTTTAGTAAACGAAGACACTTATAACTATAATTTAAAGCTTAGATGTGTGTAAAACCTGTGAGGAAATAGGTAAGTAAGTACCATACGATACAAGATGATGACAATTCGTCATGCGATTTAGAACAGAGTCCTAGCGTTCCATAGACACCGGGCGAGAAATCGCTCTTTGGAATGGCAAAAATCTCGAACAGGGGATTTAAGAAATGCTTGAAATTCCAAAAGATAATCAAGTGTAAACGGAGTAAGCTTAACAAAACGTTTCAGGGGACGAAAAGTTTGGAAAAAACAAAATACAGTAGTATAAAATCAAAAACCATTTAAGAAAACTTACCTTTTCCCG
Source organism: Nephotettix cincticeps (assembly GCA_023375725.1). Taxonomy (NCBI): domain Eukaryota; kingdom Metazoa; phylum Arthropoda; class Insecta; order Hemiptera; family Cicadellidae; genus Nephotettix; species Nephotettix cincticeps. The sequence goes on from CM041788.1 coordinate 66,859,501, forward strand.
AAAAACTAACCTAAAGAATACGTATCGGGGCGCGCACAACAACACAGACCGCACCGGCAACCGCTCGCACCACTCGTCTTTTTGTGGAACAAAGACCGCAGCACATGTGATCGGGTAGGCGGAATCCCCGTTCGAGTCTCGCGTCTCGCGCTCTTCTTGTGACACCGGCGGTGCTGCTATCCCACGGCACACGACGGAACTACTTGGACTGAGCGACACTAGAGGCACCACACGACCAGATAGGAAACTAATAGTATTGTTGTACGTATTGTTGAGGGACTAAGTGACGATCGGTTACAATTTCAACAGTTCTTCAGTCAATAATTAAATTATTTATTTATTTCTAATGCATTATTAATTCATTCAATTATTTATTTCAATATATTTCTTATTTAATTCATTAATTCTTATTAATAATATCTTAGTCTATTAGTCCTAACCGATTAATTTTACTAGAGTTGTTATTTTACTTTTTGTATTTCAGCGAATTCTCTAAAGGAAAGTGATTATATAAAGCTATTCATATAAATTTCTTAAAATATAATGTTTATCTGATATTTAAAAAATACTGCTTTTTATTGTCACTAGCAGAAAAATCTACTTTACCTAGAAAACCTACTTACTTATTTCCCCACATAATTGTTGTGGATATAAAGGAATAAATTAATTCAAATTAATTTGGTTCTGGATTTTTGCCTTGTTTATTAGTTTATTTGGTTAAGGACGAAGTTACTACAGTATGTTTAAAAAATCTAAATTGTTTTGTTCCTCATAGCAACAAACCTACTTAATTTTTTCCATGTTATTCTTATACATGATAAGTAAATTGATATAACTTCCTCACTTGACCTATGATAAGCTTGATTTCAATCATCACAATTAATTCCTAAATTAATGGAAATTTTCTTAGTACGCAGGTCTGCTGCCACAGGGGTATTATATTCCACCACTCAAGCCTTGACGTACCTCAAGCACGGCTACCTACCAAACATATACAAAGTGTCCCGGAACATAACAGGACCTTTATCGGGCAAATAATATTGTTCTGTAACTAAATCCATTTCAAGATGCAATAACTCCTCCATCGAGAACGCCAGTTGTCGAAAAAATATCTGACCCAAGACGGCTGGAGTGCCATAATAAATTCTTTAGACAATATTATGAGATCCTAATGCGGGTGGACAATGGTTGTATTGTGGCCAACCACTCCTAAATCTTAACGCCATAAAGACGTCCGTCCAGCTTCGCGCAGGGTTGCGCTGTTTTATGTCCAACTCAAGCTTTGCGAAATCTGGTCACAAGATGTACATTCGAAAAATTCCTTGTAGATTTTTACATTGTCATTATGGGCCCATTTCATAGTATCCAAAACTGTAAAATATTACTAGATTTTCATAAGTGTAATTTCTTTAAAAGTACTCTCACTTTCAAAACATAAAATAATATCGAGACCCAATCTTCCGCGGTAATGCTGAATATGTCATTATTTTTTACTATTTTATATTGACATGGAAATGTCTTAGCTCTGCAGGTAGTATTGGCAATTTTTCAGACCGAAATTTTAAACGGAAGTGACATCATAAAAAACTGAAAACATTTCCTTTTCAAATACGCATGATCTAAGCTATTTCCTGAAGGGAAGTAATAACAATTTTAAAACGTCAAGTTGGGTTTAGGCCCTGTATCAAAATTGCATAGCAGTCTTTATTGGAAACATACTTTTCCGTTACACCCGGGCATTGCTTTCCTCTTGTCGTGAAGTATATTGACTGGGACGGTGGCGACGTCCTGTAATCCAGGTACTTGGAGATCACGAATTGTGGATAGTTGTGATCGATGGTCGGTGGATGTAGTGTTCTCTTGTCTGGATTAACATCCGCACTATTGAATACTTCGTTAATCTGCAAAGACCATCCTCATAATTAAACCAATTCGTAATTCAGAGGCCGTGGTTCGGATTTCACGTTAAACTATATGTCCATTAGTTGCCATCGGCTGTTCGGCTATTAATTAACAGTCCTGTCTAAGGAGCATGTCAGTCTTAGTTAGTAACAAGACTACAAGATCGCGGCACATTCATCTTACATTCAATCCTCATTCATTCTCGGCTTAAATACCTACATTGTAGAATAGTTGCCATTTCAAAGATCTAATCTAATCTCTATATATTCAATCCGTACGTGTCACAAAACCGCTAAATAACAGTATGTTGCGATTAATTTTTTTTAAACACGGGAATGGCCTTCACCAATGCCTTAGGGCCTTTGCGGTTGTAGTCTATCGCTACTGCGGATCACACGCTACTGGCATCCAGCAACTTTTGACCTCCTGGGCCTGTTACCCTGTCTGTTACCCTGAGCGAAGGGTGTAACAATATACTAATAGCATTCAATGCAAAGTACCATACTAACATTTACGGTATCAAAAGGCCGAGAGATACGCGTGAGCGGTGCGAGTTGTCAATAGTTTATCAGGGCGAAGCAAAGTCCCAAATTATTGGCGTGTCGTTGGCAGATAAGTGATTGATCTATGAAGCGATGACGCAGTTGATCACAGTGTCACCGTGGCGGCGCCTCGTCCGACTCAGACTCTTATTTGCCCAATTCTCCCAATTGCCAAGCTCTGGTTCACGGTCAGATCATTGCCCAGATCTAAACTGTGAGTCATATCACCAGTTTATCAGCTGATTAGCTAGTCATCTACTTGTCGTGAAATTATTTGAGGAATATTATTTTAGGCCTGGGCACAAATACACTAGCGAAAACCATCCCCGTTTAACGTAAAATATTTTTTTATATTAACATTACTCATTCATTTGATATCATTCTCTTTACATATTTATTATTTTGTATTTTATATATAATATATAAAATATAAAGAAGCAGCAAGGTAAACTATAAATAGGAAAAATAATACTGTAAGCACTTAAATAGTTAACAAGTGAAATAGTTTGATTTGATTATTAAACTTAGTCAAATTTACCCAGAATTTTTTCTTGTATAAGTATATAATTTTTTATAAAAATAAGAGTTTCACAGTATTTATTCTTTACTAGCAGTAAGCCCGTCCTTTGTATGGGTTGTAAGATTTAAAGAAGAAAGATTATCATACCAAAATGTAAACCTGAAATCCTAAACAAATCAATACAAAGAAAATAAATCAATACCCAGCTTTATTATTTAGCATTACTTTACAATTAAATAGATTAGAACGTTTATACCACTATTATAATTAGTTAGTCGTTAAAATAACTTTTAATATGTAGTCTGATTTTGAAATGGGTTTAAAATCAATAACCAATATAAACGAACTAATATTGATTTGACAGCTGTTTGTTTTTATTTATATTAAATCTTTAAACTACAAAGACAACTGATTATTACCAGTAGGTTATGATGCATTCTACGTAAATAAAGAAGTGTTATTTTAAATGTTTTTTTCAATCGATTTTTAAGCTTCTTTCGAATGTAAATAATGAAGAATGCATGAAATAATTTTTATTCGGTTTTTTTCGGAGAAGACGAAATGCCTTTAAACAAGACAAAAAACAATATAATTGAGATAAGACTTGTTCCGGCTTCTTTCATTAAACGTAAAAACTAAAAAAATGATAAAAAGATTGTACAGACAGTAATTCTAATTTGATTTATATTCTCAGGTTTTGTTGTGTAGGAAGACGACATAGTATGATGTGAATATGGAGAGAGGGTAAAATGATGGGGAAATACAAAGACAATAGAGAAGATTTGGTAAAGAATAACTTGATACGAAGCTTTCATAAAATCCAATGTTTTGAATGCGTATTGCGACATGTTAGGAAGAGATAGTATGATGCTATAGAGAGTGTAAAGAAAACAAAATAGTAGTAATATATTTAATATTGATGCAATACGAATCTAAGTTTTTTGAATGGTTTAATTATATTTATAGTGTAATATAACAAAATTATGTAATATTCATTTAATATTACACTGCAATAAATCTCTAAGTGTTTTATAAATGGTTTAGATTATCGTTTAAGCAAATTGTGTCATAAAAATACATCGATTTTTTATCGAAGTCGATTTCTGTTTTGTTATAATTGTACTAAATTTTCGAGTCCCGGTATGGTCCTTAATAAAAAAACATTTAGACCGGCTTGAATAAAAGTTGAATAAAAAAGAACGAGAGGGTCCATAACTACTAAAGTGGCCGAAGCTACGTCATACACCAGCTGTGATTTCTGTGATGTAAAACAGAAATGTCAAATTGACTACAGATTCATTGATTAAGTATGAGACCGAATATATAATGAACGTTAAATTTATTTTTGTTAGAACTTTGGTTAGACATTATTTTTCGTTAAGGTCCCGCAAAATTTTATATTTATGTAATTTTTAAAACATCAAGCAATGATTGAGAATGTAGGTTAACGCCATAAATATAATTTTCTTGTGAGTACATAAATGTTTTAACACGAATAAATGAGAATTGGATGGGTGATCTTGGGTAAAGTAGTTTGTAATGCTGTTAATTTTTGCGCGGTCCTTATCTGTAATCAAGCATATCACGTGTTCTTCGAGGGGGTTCACAAAATCGGTCAGGCCGATATCACCCATGCCCCGAATAATAGTGATCACAGATTTAACCTGATTATTTCGACTCGTCGTCGGAGCATGAGCGTCCAGGGTCGGGACCCGCGGATATGAGCCTTTATCACCCAACTCGTTGTTGGGGTTACCTTAGTCAAAAAAGTCGTATGTCTCGCGTAAAGTGATATACTGGCGGAATATAATATAAAAAATACCGGAAGGGATATTTGGGGATGGTTTGAATTGGAAGTAAAATAAAGAAAACGGTAATCGAATAAAATAAAAGTTGATTAACTAATTAATTTGTCAACGGGGTCCTGTCGGTACCGACAGGACAGGACGGATCGGATCAAGGTGTTAAAGTACGCAAGTCTAAAAATAAAGGTTATGAAATGTATACCTTAGCTAAGGGGGAATATTAACTAGAGGCATATTGTAAAATCGAAACTAAAAGGGATCTGCCGATCAGTAATTACCGTGTTGTTGAGGGTCGTAGTACGAGAGCGGTTTCGTGTCTTAGTGTTTCCACTATGGTGGCTCGGTGGAGAATAATCTTCCGCACAAGGTAGATTATCCCCATCGACCAAGGGTGTGGAGGGGGAAATCAGCTGATTAATCAGCTGGCTACTTACTTTTTTTATATTTTCCGTAATGAAGAAGAAGAAAATGCAGGCCGGCGGACCGCCGAACGTCAACAAAACAACAACGCTAGGTTAGGTAATGGGACTCTGCTAAGTTTGGTGATACATCTTGTGACTCGTGGCTATAGATGAAGTTAATGTGATTTGGCCACTGCCAAAATATTTATGATTATTTCACTAAATAAGCATATGACGAGTTCTTCGAGGGGGTTCACAAAATCGGTCAGGCCAATATCACCCACGCCCTAAGAATAGTGGTCACAGATTTCACCGGATTCTTTCGGCTCGTCGTCGGAGCATGAGCGTCCAGGGTCAGAACCCGCGGATATGAGCCTTTATCACCCAACTCGTTGTTGGGGTTACCTTAGTCAACAAAGTCGTATGTCTCGCGTAAAGTGATATACTCGCGGAATACAATACAAAAAATTCCGGAAGGATATTTGAAATGGTTTGAATGGGAAGTAAAATAAAGAAAACGGCAATCGAATAAAATAAAAGTTGATTAACTAATTAATTTGCCAACGGGGTCCTGTCAGTACCGACAGGACAGGACGGGTCGGATCAAGGTGTTAAAGTACGCAAGTCTAAAAATAAAGGTTATGAAATGTATACCTTAGCTAAGGGGGAATATTGACTAGAGGTGTATTGTAAAATCGAAACTAAAAGGGATCTGCCGATCAGTAATTACCGTGTAGTCGAGGGTCGTAGTACGAGAGCGGTTTCGTGTCTTAGTGTTTCCACTATGGTGGCTCTGTGGAGAATAATCTTCCGCACAAGGTAGATTATCCCCATCGACCAAGGGTGTGGAGGGGGAAATCAGCTGATTAATCAGCAGGCTACTTACTTTATTATATTTTTCTTAGTGAATAAGAAGAAAATGCAGGCCGGCGGACCGCCAAACGTCAACAAAACAACAACGCTAGGTTAGGTAATGGGACTCTGCTAAGTTAGGTGATAGGCCTACATCTTGTGACTCGTGGCTATGGATGAAGTTAATGTGATTTGGCCACTGCCAAAATATTTATAATTATTTCACTAAATACAAGGTGGGCTATTAACCAGAAGTTATAATGACAACGGTTTAAATAAGACGATAAATAATTTTATTGGGATCTATGGGTAGACCTAGGGCTGAGGTTTGGGTTGACTACGTACCTTCCAGCTTAGGCTTAGTTGAGAGAAAGGTGAGCCCTAGCGTTGTTTTACTTTTATAAATACAATTTCTCCCCCTACAAAATTAGCATCTCACAAGCATGTAATATGTTCAGGCCATTCATTTGTTACAGTTGACATTCCTGAATAAGTTAAGCCCTGTGTATATGTGTTCAGTTGTCATATAAACACACCTTATGCAGAAAAGTCAAAATTTCTAACTTTGAAACAGCTACTATATTTCTAGTGAAATAAAGTATTAAAAGAATATAACGTTCTTCTGAAATTATGGACTTTTATATTCATAGTAATTACCTGAACTATTAGTTCTGTAAAATTTTACACACAGTTTCACCTGAGTTGCTGAATGCCCGTTAGGGATGCCAGAGGAAGTCAGAAACGCATTATTGTCGAGTAAGATCTTTATGTATTATTTTTTGGAATATCCCAAAATTATTGACTATATCAAATCAATAAAATTGATTGATTTCAAGTTATACTTTCCATTAAATCTACCTATGCATAATAAATGACTGCTATTTTTTACTCTAAATTCACACAAACTCTTACCTATTGTAACCGAAATGTCTCTGTTTCCTATTGGGTTAAGAGGTACACAGTGTTAAGAGCTACTCTTAATCTTATAACTACGATGGATAATTCACATTTTCCCAAACATATTAAGAGTTACTTACAAAAAAACGCACCACTACGAATTTTACACTTTTCAACCCATTTCCATTAAGCCTCATTTGACATAAAGCTATTTAGTTAGTTACTGAAATGGTGACCTTCCCTGGTAGGTATTTTAAGCTAAGTATGAATGAAAAAATGAGTGTAGGCCTAAGATTATTGTGGTGCGATCTGGAGTTTTGTTACTGACCAAGGCTATCATGTTCTTAGACAGAACTGTTAATTAATAGCCCAACAGTCAATGGCATATATAAAGGACCTACAATTTAACGTCGAGTCCAAACCACTACCTTTGAATTACGTACTGGGTTAATTATGAGGATGGTCTTTGCGGATTAACGCAGTATGCAATGGTGCGGATGCTATTCCACACAAGAGAACAAAACACTAAACCCACCGACCACCGATCACAACCATCCACAATTCGTGACCTCAAAGTAGCTGGATTTCAGGGCACGTCACCGTCGCAATCGAAAATGTTTCTGTAAGTTTCTGATGTCGATCTGGTTACTAATAATTGAAGGCTATCGGCTTAGCTGCGGCGCGCGTCATATTTGTGGTACTGCGCGTCTCTCGAGATCTCAACCCATCTCCGAGATTCAAGATTCAAGATTCTTTTTATTTGGTCATTGAATAATACAAATTATAATAGACCACGTCAAAGTAGGATATTTAGGCTACATAAGATACATTTACAGGTACATGAGATGTGACTAGATTTAAATAGGCCAATTTTACAATAAACGTTTTGCTTGAAAATATATAACAATAAAATTTTAAAATTTACAGGTACATGAGATGGGATAATATTTAAAAAGGCTAATTCTATAACAATGATTAAAAGTAATACAGAAAAACAATGAGACAATATAATTACAATGACACTGAACAATAACACTGAAATTCCAAAAAATGTACAAAATTTTACGAAAAAGCTAATTTTAGTTCCGATAAAGGAATTGCAAAAAATTCGTCTATGTTATAAAAGGGCCTAGATACCAGAAACCTGTAAATAATCCTTTTAAATTTACTGAGACACATGTGTTGAGCGATTTCTGGTAGCCTATTAAACATTTTTAAACTTATGCTGTCCAACCAGCTTCGTGTCAAAGTCAACCTACTAAAAGATTCCTCTATCTGCCACTTGTGCCTAGTATTATGGTGGTGGCCGTCACTTCTCAGCATGAGATCGTTTAGACTGTTCTTAACTCTACATAAACAAATATAAATATACACATTGACAACAGTTAAAATATCCTCAGCAACAAATAGAGGTCTACAGTGTGCATTAAATGATGCTCTACTTATAACTCTGATTGCCTTTTTTTGAAGTATAAGAACACGATTTACATGACAACTGTTACCCCACAAACTAATACCAGACCGATGTTATCCTGGTCACTGACTGGGCGGCGATCAACCAACATCGATCAACCCAGGTTGTCCACGTAACATGAGTTATGACGCGTGGCTCCCAGCAGCGACCCGCGACCGTAGTAACGTAGTATCCGCCGCCGATTGTGAATTAAAATCTAACAACACCGGATCTTCCTCAACAATGTTTCAGTTTTTGGCGGGAAACGATCTGTGACTGCGAACTCAAATCGCCTTTATAAACGAAGAATAATGATGCATATGTTAAAATAATAACCTTAGTTAGTTGACGCCGATTGAAAATATAGTTGTGATGTCAAAACGAAAAACAATCAAAAAACATTTTTCAACAAATAAAAATTGGCAATGGTGATATCACATTGAAATTTGATTGAGCATCTTCATTTTCAATTATAACTTATATTATGTATACAAATATTTGTGTATGAGTGTCTGTGAAAACGATAACTCTCGTAATAAAAGGAATCAGTGGACTGACACGTACTTTCTCCACTAAGTAAATTTAAACGATAATCTTTATTGTTTAAAACATAATCATCCAATTCCTGGAAATAAAAACAGGAGAAAAAAATTAAATTAATTAATTGTTAGAATTTCATGGGGGGATTAACCCCCCGCAATACGATAATCTTACTCCCATTATTTTATAATTTTCATAGAAGGCTTTAGTTTACTTTAAACTGACACAGGTCCAGTAATTAAGTAATGAGCTCTGAAACCCCTGGCGTTGAGCGACATTATTCCCATTTTTTACACTCTACATAGCTAAATATGAGGTCTATCAAAGTCATTTAACAGAAATGGGACCGTGACGTGTCCTGTAATCAGCTACTTGGAGGTCACGAATTGTGGTTGGTTGTGAGCGATTGGTGTCAGTGAGTGTAGAGAACACCTTTTGTGTGGATTAACGTCCACACTATTGAATACTGAGTTAATATGCAAGGGCCAAAACTGTAGGACCCTTAGATATGCCATTGACTGTTAGTTGGGCTATTAATTAAAGATCGTGCCAGAATCATCTTACACTCATTTCTCATTCATATTTGGTAATACCTACCTAGGTAGGTCACCATTTCACTAATAAATAACCAGCTGTCAAATTAAACTCACCAAAAATCTAAATATATAAAACAAAGTCGTTTTAGTTACACGCTTTATAACTCGAGAACGGCTGGACCGATTTTAATGATCTTTGATTTTTTGGATTCGTCTCTGCTCCGGTCATGCTTTAGGCATATTTAGTTTCAAAAATTCAAATAGTTTCCATTTTATAGCGTTTTAAATTTCTAATGTTAATCCCAGTCAATTAGCGCTCCAGCGCATCATTGTGTTTTTAGAAGTTACAAAATTGTTATCTTCTGTAACGTTTTACATTAATAAATGATTCAGATGGCATTGGATAGTAAAGCATATTGCATAACGGAGAGTAAACCATCAGCTGTTTTAAGAAATCTAAGGTTTTGATTTTAGAAAATTTGAAAACAAACTTATTCCCCATAGGGGTTATTTAACTGAAAAAAACCTTATAAGGTTTTATAACCTTATATAGGTAAAACCCCATAAGGTTTATTTTTTATTAGGTTATGTCAGTGTTACTTATTATTATCAATAGTTCGATCTCAACAATTCCATAGTTCTATTTAATAGTCGATTACCAAGTTTATAATCGATTTCCGGAACGTCCGAAATACATAAAAAATCATTAGTGATTGTACTAGTCACTTTTTCGATTATTTACAATCGAATGCTGACCTCGTATCAAAAGTGTCAACAATGATCCTTTACAGCCTAGAACTTAAAAATAATAATAGGTTTAACACTAGGAAGAAAAAGAACAACTTTTGCTCTTCAACACTTGTATTTAAAACAGCTCTTTTTGAAGCAGTATGACGAAAAATAGTATATAAACTGAAGATCTAACTAGCGACTACGTGACACTACTGGGCGTTACACAAGAGAATATCGGTTAGAAGTCTACATTTTCCACAATATGGGTACTGCAGAAATAGATCGATCATAACGCATATCGCATATCGCATATTGCACGAGACTCGATTACAGCCAGTCTCGTGTGGTGGAGTTCGCCACAGCGGGACATGAGTCACCTGTTTACTGCAGTGGACTAACCGCCCAGAATAGGCCTGTGGCAAGAGGCCGCACCCAGCCGAAAATCACAGACGGTTTAAATGACTTGTTTCATTTTCCAGGAATGACCATACCAGCTGTTCGTCTGTTCTGTGTACTAGAAAAAAGAAAAACGCTGTGAGGACAGATGTGGTAAATTTCCCAAAATAGAGAATAGCTCGTCGCGCGAAATCATAAAACTGTATATTTCATTTTAACTTACACGTTCAAAATACAGTCCATTACCATGGTAACACTTGTCCAAGCGATGATTCCATTGTGTTGGAAGTATTGTTGAAACTGTATTTTTTTCTTCACTTCTTCTATGGTGTTGAAACGCACCCCTTTTATATCCCTCTTCATTCGTGGGAACAGGAAGAATAGGGAGGGTGAAGCAATGAGGTCATTTTTAGCCAAAAACTGCTGCACTGAGATTGCTGCGGGCGCATTGTCATGGTGGAAAACCAGTCACCTGTCTGCCACAAATCGGGTCTTTGGTGTCGAACACTGTTACACAATCTTTTTAATACTTCTAAATAAAAAAACTAGGTTTATTGTCCGACCTGGGGGTAGAAATCCTTTGTACACAATCCCTTTAGCATCAAACTAACAAATTACCATTGACTTGTATTTGATTTCACTTGACGAGCTTTTTTGGTCGAGCGAACGATGACGTTTTCAGTTTTCGAATGATTCTCGTAAAGAATTCTCAGAATTTAGCAATATAAGAGCAATCTTAATTTTTTGGCAGTATTACTGACTACTCGATGGTAGTCTAAAAAGGTATCTGAGGCGTGAAATTTAAGATAAAGTGGTTATTTAGGGAATGGCGTTTTCTATTTTGTTTTTCTTCATAAAAAAGATGATTACTAAATCATCGCATAATCTCTTTGTATTTAATTTGTATCGTGTAACCAGTAATGCTGTCACCAAATTAACAATGTTCTTTTGGGAGCTAAAACAAAATATCTCGCCAGTAAGACTTTACTGTCTTACTGTCTTACTTTGTCTTTAGGTGCCCAGAGGCCAAAAACAATAGTCGTTAAAATGTATATATATTATATATACATATATACATACATTATATAACAAATTTAACGACTATTGTTTTTGGTCTCTGGGTACCTAAAGAAGAAAAAATAACATGGTCCCGGGCTTAAGTCTTACCATGAGACCTACGGTAATAGCTTCTTCCCTATGGGTAATTCGCTAAAAAAACAAACCATATAATAAACATTACATACATAAGAAACCAAAAACGTCTACTCTATTTATGTACATAATATAAATCCACCATCACCAACAATGAATTTCAAACCAATTATTGATAGTATTATGTTTTAGTGGAATTAAGTTTTTCATAGTTATAGTACATTTATAAGATTGTATATTTTGTTATGATGAAGTGAAATTATACTTTTTGTTGAATTAGAAAATAAATATTGTTAGCCTTGTAGTCGCTACAAGCTACGGTTCCAGCGAACCACTGCGCTTGTAGACGCAGAATGGTGACATCACCGGTGACAATGGACAATAATTTATATTAAGAAAACATTGTTAACAAAACGCCCACGAATGTGTTTTATGGTGCTATCATGTGCCTGCACAATCGCGGTTCATTATTCATTCGTATCCAGAAGTGACGAAATGTTGGTCGTTCTTCATGCTACTGAGAGAGTTATAATGGCTCTTAAAAGGACAAAAGGTTAATTTTAAGGTGTCACACTAAATCAATAGTTAAAAATATTTGCTGACCGCACTGCACACAAAACCTCTGTTTTGACATGGATGTGTCCTTAGCTTGGGGGGGAGGGTTTGGCATAGCTTTTTTTATGACAACACCGACAATAACGGTAAATGGTCAACAAAAACCCAACGAATGTGTTTTAGGCGCTATCAGGCGCGTGGACAATTATTCATTTGTATTCTGAATTATCGAAGTGTAGTCATTCCTCATTATTTACGCTACTGACACGATGAGTTATAAAGGCTCTTAAAGGACAAAAGGTTAATTGTTAGCTGTCGCATTAAACTGTTAAAAGAAAGGTTAAAAATATATGCTAATCACACTGCACGAAAACCAATTGTTTTTGGTTTCCTTCACCAAAATATTTGCTGACTGCACTGCACACAAAACCTCTGTTTTGACATGGATATGTCCTTAGCTCTGGGGGGAGGGGGGGTTGGCAATCCGTCGGAATAAAATTTGTAACGGTGACGTCGTATGCTTAATGACGTCATATGATTATTACGCCAGCTGTGTTGAGGAACTTAATAGAGTAACCGTTGAGGAAGTAAATACAAAACTTTTTCTGCTAGTCGTGAGCCTTACTCTAAGTTTGTCACCAGAAAATAATTTTTTTCCTAATTGTATATTAAGATACAAAGCCATAAACCAAAAATAAAAATTTTTATCTAATTGTACCATATTCTGGGATATTGATAGTATTAAAATGAAGTTTTTTAGATACGGTAAATTTATAAAATTGTAGCTTTTGTTTTGATGAAGTGAAATTATACTTTTTGTTGAATTTGAAAAGGAATATTGTTTCCTGCCTCAACACCTGATCATTCTGCAGCGCTTGAGATCCGCGTGGACTAACTAACTATGCTAGTGCACAATGTTTAAGTTCTGTACGGTAACTTAATAATTGTATGAGATTAGGCCTCAGCACACCATAGAATTGCACTTATACTTTCATAAAATGTGTGGTTTAAACGTTGGCCTGATTATTTTTTTAAACTCAATAAAATTTTAAAAATGTATTTACTTCCTTTTGGGAAATAGCTTATCTATCTTGTGTGTGTAGTTAATGGGAATATGACCAAAGGAAGTGTGTTCAGTCCCTCTAAACAGCTGTCCTTATAAGCATTCTTTCGTTTCAACCAGAGCTAAGACATATCCATGTCAAAATACTACCAACAAAATGAAAAAATAATATATCGGTTTTAATAGAAATAGAACCAGTTACAACAGATGTTCATTGTTTGAAGAGTTTGCAACTGTGAAACACAGATAGCAGCACTTACACTATTACATTAAATTACCTTGGGTTCATAGAACTGAATTAATTATTTGACTGTCTGCAATCGTGGGCGTTCAAGTTAAAAAAATTAAAATCAGTATGCAATTTGAATATCTTTAAACATATCTATCAATGATCCGCGGGAATTTTTATACACGTTTTGGAATGTTTCATAACGGTAAATGGTCAACAAAAACCCAACGAATGTGTTTTAGGCGCTATCAGGCGCGTGGACAATTATTCATTTGTATTCTGAATTATCGAAGTGTAGTCATTCCTCATTATTTACGCTACTGACACGATGAGTTATAAAGGCTCTTAAAGGACAAAAGGTTAATTGTTAGCTGTCGCATTAAACTGTTAAAAGAAAGGTTAAAAATATATGCTAATCACACTGCACGAAAACCAATTGTTTTTGGTTTCCTTCACCAAAATATTTGCTGACTGCACTGCACACAAAACCTCTGTTTTGACATGGATATGTCCTTAGCTCTGGGGGGAGGGGGGGTTGGCAATCCGTCGGAATAAAATTTGTAACGGTGACGTCGTATGCTTAATGACGTCATATGATTATTACGCCAGCTGTGTTGAGGAACTTAATAGAGTAACCGTTGAGGAAGTAAATACAAAACTTTTTCTGCTAGTCGTGAGCCTTACTCTAAGTTTGTCACCAGAAAATAATTTTTTTCCTAATTGTATATTAAGATACAAAGCCATAAACCAAAAATAAAAATTTTTATCTAATTGTACCATATTCTGGGATATTGATAGTATTAAAATGAAGTTTTTTAGATACGGTAAATTTATAAAATTGTAGCTTTTGTTTTGATGAAGTGAAATTATACTTTTTGTTGAATTTGAAAAGGAATATTGTTTCCTGCCTCAACACCTGATCATTCTGCAGCGCTTGAGATCCGCGTGGACTAACTAACTATGCTAGTGCACAATGTTTAAGTTCTGTACGGTAACTTAATAATTGTATGAGATTAGGCCTCAGCACACCATAGAATTGCACTTATACTTTCATAAAATGTGTGGTTTAAACGTTGGCCTGATTATTTTTTAAACTCAATAAAATTTTAAAAATGTATTTACTTCCTTTTGGGAAATAGCTTATCTATCTTGTGTGTGTAGTTAATGGGAATATGACCAAAGGAAGTGTGTTCAGTCCCTCTAAACAGCTGTCCTTATAAGCATTCTTTCGTTTCAACCAGAGCTAAGACATATCCATGTCAAAATACTACCAACAAAATGAAAAAATAATATATCGGTTTTAATAGAAATAGAACCAGTTACAACAGATGTTCATTGTTTGAAGAGTTTGCAACTGTGAAACACAGATAGCAGCACTTACACTATTACATTAAATTACCTTGGGTTCATAGAACTGAATTAATTATTTGACTGTCTGCAATCGTGGGCGTTCAAGTTAAAAAAATTAAAATCAGTATGCAATTTGAATATCTTTAAACATATCTATCAATGATCCGCGGGAATTTTTATACACGTTTTGGAATGTTTCATAAACATTTTATAAAAGTCCATTTTAGGTTTATTCTCTGAGCAAAGTAAATTATTGAAATCCTGACAAATAAGTCGTAACTTCTGGCGGAAACCCATCAGTTGTTTAAATTCCGCATTGTCATTATGGGATGTTAGTAAAAACTGAACAGGGTCGTTTTTAGGGGTTGATATAGGGCGATTTGAGGTGCAGTTATTTGCATCTCTTTTTCATAAATTCCCGTAAGAAATTTGTTAAACACAAACAATCCTTGTTGTAGCCGCTTTCTCCAATGGATCCACAGAACTATTTGCACCAGAAAACATTGTATACTAGGTTTCATTTCAATGTAAAGTATTATGTTTCACAATTTGATTGAAGTATTTTTGTTTCATTTTTCTCATAAACTACTCCTGAAAAATAAGGACAACAAAACAAACTATAAACAAATTCCTCTAAAGAGTTTTAATATGTTAATCAAATAGATTGCGACTTAATTTTAAAATTTGTGTCCGAACAGAGGCCTATTTTAGAATTTTTAACCTTACTTTTATGCGACTACAAATCACGATTGATTTTCAAGAGCCCATATAAACGTACATAATGTGCCAGCTAGCTGCAACAAACTCATTATCATAATTAAATTAATTATACAATCTAATTTTGATTTGATTTGATCAATAATTAACAAAAACAACAAGCAGTTAATTTTAGAAACTACTTACTTTACTTTAGAAAGTACTCTACCTCCAACAAAACCAGTCATATCAGTTTTAAAGTAAGCACTCATGGGTTCATGGTTTCTATTATAAGGAAATTGTAATTTGTGAAAATTTTGTTTATTGGGAGTAATGCCAGCAAGACAGTGTTTAGATGTTTAGTCTACCATGAGCTTATTGTTAGTAGCTTCTTCATTGCATACAGCATCTCTAATTTTGGTCTTTGCTGTTGAATCTATAAAATTAACCCTTTGCACTCTCCTCAGAATATGTTGAATTGTCCATCCACTCTCGCGGCCTGCAATGCAGCCCATCAACAGACTAGAGACAGCTCTGATTTCCTTGTGATTGTTTTTTTACTCAACTCTCCTGGCCTGCATCGCAGGACATAGCCATTTTACCTGAACCCTCTCCTGGCCTGCATTGCAGGACATTGTCTAGAGTATATATTTCTTCGTTTAAAAGTTTGTCCAGTACATATAAAAATGTGTAGATGATGTTATTTATATTTTTGACAATCCTACAATATAAAATAACATTATTATATTGCTATTAAAAATTTCTGAAAAAAGTTATAGTCCTTGTTATAAACCTAACATTTTTATGTTCTGCACTGCAAAAGTTATTTCCAATATTTATTGATATACATATTATTTTCTGAAAGATGAAAGCTTGGGAAGGTATAGTAGGATGTTGGTAGGCCTGAAAATAGCATCAAACCAAAAAAAGAACTAGAATGTACTGCCATAGATGATAGAAGAACTAGATGTAAAGCCCAATGTATTTTTCTGTGACCTGGAAAATGTTCTGTGCAGACGATACTATTGATGTAGTTATCGATATACGGACCTAGATAGCGCAGGAGAAACTTTTAGTACCACCAGAGGCGGTGTATACAGTGTCGCCACGTTTGAGAAATGGAAAACCCACTACTTGATTCTGAAATTCCCACTTTTAGCTCATCCTATTTTTAGGTAAATGTATATATTATAAACTATATACATACCTACCTAGCAATACAGAGTAAATAGCAGACTTGCCCTACCTCAACCTCGTAACCTAAATGCTTCTTAAATTGTGTTATTTAACCCATCTATAATTTGGTTTCTGTTTGGAATAAATACTATAGATATTATTGATTGATTGTTCGTCTATTTCGCTTGTGTAGTCGGCTGCTGACAGCTGCCGCGTCGTCGTTGTAATGTTTGTAAACATTGTTGCTGTACAGGAAATGGGGGTTTAAGTTAACAGTTTCTTGTTTTTTGGAATATACTAAAAATTCTTTTTACTCTATTGAAGAATATCTTGCTTGTAAAAGTATTTTATGTGAATATTCCTAATAGATGAGTATCTCTCTCTCTTTCTATAGATTCTGGGTATTACAAAGAATGTATATAGTAGCCCTTATAGATAATTTAGTATGTTTGTCATTTTATTAGTTTTAACTAGAATATATATCTATAACTAAATGTTACATTGACGATGCCTATGCAGACTTTTGTACATGTTTTTTGTATATTTGACAGTTTTTGGTTAATAAACGATTTTGAATTTGAATTTTATCACCTATGGTGTAGCTTTTTTGCTTCTTTGTCGACCTGTCTTAACTTTTAGCATAGATGATAGAAGAACTTCTATTCATAATCAATGGTTATACCTTACATGCATGGAGCAAAATAATTTGTTGTTTGTTTTCATTTTCACTCCACTTTATTTCACCCCACTTCCTCAAAAAGAACTAGACTAAAATGAAAATGTGAAATAACATTTTTTAAGGAGAAAGTATTGTTTTCGTCAAAATTTTTGAATTTGAGTTGAGAGTGGATACGTTAATCCGCTAAAGACTATCCTCATAATCTCATAATTAGACCAATTCGTAATTCAGAGGCCGTGGTTCGGATTCCACGTTAAACTCCATTAGTTGTCATCGACTGTTGGGCTATTAATAAACATTCCGGTCTTAAGGGTCATGTCAGCCTTAGTCAGTAACTACAAGATCGCGCCACAATCATCTTGCACTCAATCCTCATTGATACTTGGCTTAAAACTTTGACTACCACCATTAACACCAGCCTAATAAATTTAAAAAATTAGTATTTTCAATTATTTATCTACGACTAATGGTTCCAGAGAAAAGTTAAATTTTAATGGCCATGGTAAACAGAATACGTTGTCTGAGTCGCCCAACGTTATTCTTACAGAGAATATTAAACAATTAATTTTTCCTTATTTCACAACCGATTTCTATGAAACTTGGTATGCAGCGTAAGGTCACATCACCCAACAAACCCCAATCATAAAGCTTTTTATTACCGGGGGTGAGTGTGGGGGTTCCCCCATAAAATTCTAACTTTCTAATTTTACTTTGTTTCTCTTGTAGTTATTTTCAGATATTTGATGATCATTTTTGAAACATTATATTATTAAATTATAATTAGATAAACTTGAATAATATGGCAGTTTTACAACAGATTGTCGTTTTTACTTTCTTCCCCCTATACATAGTTTATGGAGAAAGTATTGTTTTCGTCAAAATTTTCGAATTTGAGTTGAGGAAGATACATCCGTTTTGGGGCCCCCTGAATCCAAAAAAGTGGGTTTTGACGTGATGTCTGTGTCCGTCCGTGTGTCTGGATGTGTAGTGTCACAGCCTACCCCGTTGGTCCGATTTAGATGAAATTTGGCATGTGTATAAGTCACCGTATCTCCAGGCTTTTTTTCATTTTTTGAATTTTTGATTTTTAAGGGTAGTTCACCCCTAAAACCCTTAAAAAACGTGAAAAATCCAATTTTCTCAAAAATGGCTCTAAAGATTTTGATTATAATTAAATGGTTTATAGTGGACAGAGTAATAAATAATTTGACACCACCCGATTGACTGTAAAAATTATGGTTCAAAAGTTATGGGCATTTAAATGTCAACAAAATCTATTTTTTTTTATTTTCAGCGATAACAATAAATGTAAAGTATAACTTGACTGGCACCATTGAAACCAGCTTAAAAAACTAAACAAATTAGTGTTTTGAATTATTTGTCTACGACTAACGGTTCCAGAGAAAAGTTAAATTTACTGTCCACGATAAACGCAGTACGTTGTCTGAAAGCGCCCATGTTATGGAGAATATAAAAAATCGATTTCTTCCTTACTTTCCAACCGTTTTCCATGAAACTTGGTATGAAGGGTAAGGTCAAATCACCGAACAAAACCAGCTCAAAAAAGCTTGGTATTCCGGCGAAGGGGGGGGTTCCCCCATACAATTTGAACAATTAATTAAACTTTGTCTCTCTTATTTTAATTTTTCGAAATTAGATGATTATTTTTGAAACAATAAATTATTAAATGATATTTAGATTCACTTTGTAGAACATGATAGTTTTATTACAGATTGTCTTTTTTAAATTTACTTAAGGGAGAAAGTACGTGTCAGTCCACTGGTACCGTTTATTTTTGTGAAATATTATTATTATTGCTCTTACTCATCTGCTATTTCATAGTTA
Source organism: Nephotettix cincticeps (assembly GCA_023375725.1). Classification (NCBI taxonomy): domain Eukaryota; kingdom Metazoa; phylum Arthropoda; class Insecta; order Hemiptera; family Cicadellidae; genus Nephotettix; species Nephotettix cincticeps. Next base: position 66,878,822 of record CM041788.1, read on the forward strand.
ATTGGTGTAGCCATTGTTTATAGATAAATATAAGTTCTTCTATCATCTATGCTGCTATAGCGTCTGTTTCGCGTCCCTAGTTGCTATGTTGGTAGTTTTATTTCCTGTCGATTGTTATCATAACGATCTGAAGTTTATTGAATCAAGAGATTATTTGATATTTTCCTAATGAATTATATTTTCATATTGTAGATAAACCAAACTAAAAATGTAAAAATTAAACTGATAAAATTGTATGAATTGATAAGTTTATTTTTTAATTTTATTCATTATAAAATTCTGACTAACAAAAACATACTCTTGTGTGCCTTTCTTATTTTTCATATAATGCAAAAATAAATTCAAAGTAAAAAATTTAAATTTTTCTAAATTTGTTTTTACAGAGGAGGTATTTTTTCTAACAACCCTTAGCTTTGTTACTATTGGTGTGTATATTACAAAGGTATTTGTTAACCTTTACAAAAAGACCCGAAATAGCCTGGTATTTCTAGGCTATGCTCAAATTAATGACCAGTATTAAATGGATAATATGTTAGTACAAAGGTGCTTAATTCATTCTCATGTTCTCCACTCTTGTAAGCTTTACCTATTGTTCTTATAGTAAAAGATTGTAAATAAAAACTTGATTGAAAAAAGATTTACTTATTATTTTCCCAACAAAACAGATTCCAAATAATTTGATAAAATTAAAAAAAAATTATATTACTTAAATAATTAGCTCTCTTATGCAACGTTCGCTCGCTAGTTTTACTGATTGGCATATTTAAGACTGACCATAATGTAATTTATCGGGTAGGAAGCGTGCCCCAAACCGGGCTGATACTATACTGCAAGCAGTGGTGTGTCACGCTTGGCATTTGCCAATTGAAGGTACTCTAAAAATCCTAAATCTGCTGTTGAGGGGGACCTACGTGACAGCTTGAAACTGTGGCATTTTGGTGTCTGTTCTGGAGAGAAAAGGATTCCTGGAGCTTCAACTCCCCCAGACAGATTTTCCAAAAATGTGTACTTTAAATATTTCACCCCAAGATGGAATTACTAGGAATAAATTATATAACCTGGATACTTTCCTGCATGGTCCCATTAATCAGAAATCCAACAGAATATTCTGGTACATTACATTTTAATTGAGGACTGTGTATAAAAGTTTTGATATAATAATTTTTTAACTTAGGAACATAAAGTTTCTGCAAAATAATACTGCATAACCTTTAATCATTTTCATGGCTAATTTTAATTTCAATTATATTTCATGCCAACCCTATCTTGAAAACTCATATTGTATTTTCAAATAATGATGTACATCTGGTTAGCTCTTGTAAGGCCTATTGCAGAGAAAATATTTTTAAATATTATAAAATAACTTTTGACATAATATAAGCATTGCATAGCTGAGGGAATATTGTAATCATTTTATGAGACACAGAAGGTGGAATTTATCTCAGATGAACTAAAGATATTAACTAATACTTAGATTTATTAACCTCAGGACCTATTATATTATGTGATTTTTTACTAATCTTAACATTTAACCTCTCGTTATTACTGTATAGATTTATTGTATAGTAACTCTATATAAATATTTCCCTGGTTTAAATAATGATTTAATACATATAGGCCCTTAGTACAAATCTTAATGTTATTGATGAGTTGTTATTAATTATCTCTGAATTATATGTTACATAATTTGCCAATTGTTACAGGGTTTAGTCATAAGTGTGACAAAATTTTTTAGTTATAAAATAAAAAACTAAATTTTTTAGTCACCCTTATATCATATCACTCTTATCAATTTTATTTCATGCAAAACAAGATAAATAGGACTGTATATAATGCAATTAATGCCTTAATTTTAGAAGGGTTCTAGTTTAATATACTAGTAATTTAAATATTCTTTTCTAGGAATGAAAAACAAAAAGTAAACTTACATAGAGCTTGTCTAGGGTTTTCCTCTGAGAATCACTGCAGCTTGACCTGGATCCATACCTGACTCTGACCTTGGGACAACAGTTATTTGAACTCAACCCAAGACTACTGGGATCACTACCTCCTACAGTACGCCCTGTGGATAAGTCTATTTTGCCTACATTTTCTTACTTTGATATTGGATGGGAATCTCTATACAGTGAGTCACCTCTAAGTGGATCTGGACCTTGATTAGGACACAAAAGAGAAATTTTAATGTCTTCAAGGCATTCCCCACTACTCTATTGGGTGAATTCAATCATCCATCAATTAAAAACTTTCATCATGTACCATCTTAGGTTAAGTTGTTTGATTTAAGCTATATTTTTATTTTTTAATGCAAGTTGTTAAATTTGACACAGATATCTGTTAGATATAATAGTTTGGTATCCACTGCTCAGGAATGAGATTAATGGAGGAAGTAATCTTTGGTATTAAAATATTAGTTGAACATATTCTTACCATCTTTGTTGGTACCTTAAATACCATTGATCTGCCTGAGACTGGGGAACCCATTAATCATGTTCTACTTTAATAATTATTGTGCATTAAATCAGTTCTGATTATTTTTTTTCATTATTAAGAGACACCTATCTCCTAACAGTTGTTACAGTAAAAATAAAGTTGTATTTAGGGGTTCCATGCTGGAACTATCACCTACACTAATTCACTCTAACATGTTCTTCCGTCAGTAAAAATAAAGTTTATTTGGCCTAGGGTTTCCTTTTTATTCTTCCTGAAACTATTTATTTATTGTTCATGTTGGGGTACAAATTCTGTTATGTAGTCTCATTACAACTGAGGTTCCAAGGTATTAGCTGGGACAGATTCCTTGTTCCTGTCAACCTGGGAATTCTAATAGGCACCCATGTCAGACATATTAAACCAACCCACTGGCATTGCAGGTTAACTCTATCAGTTCTTAACTGGTCACCTGCAAGATTCTGACTGCACTAAGGCCAAAAAACTGACCAGATGAAATTTTGTTATATTAATCTGTTAAATGGACTGATATCACAAAACTAACCATGTGGTAATTTCAGCCTTCAGTTCTCAAAGAAGTCCTTTGTAGAAGAAAAATATGGTAACTTAGGAGGGTATTTCTATACAAAAATAATTCTTTAGCCAGCTTTGGTATTTGATGCAGCTCCTCTACATTGCCTGGAGAAATGCTAGATTAAAAGTGGGTTTTAACAATAAATTAACTCAACACTGACCCCACCAAGTTATGCAAAACTTGTAGGTGGGGTAATTTGTTTTTTTTTACAAATGTTCACATAAAATAAAAACAAAATTAAAAAATGTACAAATACTTGTAAAATAATATGAATAAAAATAAAATATTAAACAAAAATCAAAACATGGCTACCTTCTATATGTAAAAATCTTAACAGGAATATAAATGATTTGAGAAATAGCCTACAAAATGCTTATATAAAATCAGTATGTAAAAACCAACAGTAACACAGATATTAATAATAACAACAAATTATTAATAGTAACATTGGCATTCATAACAATATTGATCAAAACTGTTATTCACTAGCACCCTGCAGATTACCTCATTGCCATCAGGGAATACCTCAGATTACATCAGGGAATATTGCATCCTCAGTTCATTGCTTATACAGAATGTCCGCAAAAAATTTGTCAAAAATTTTTATGACTTTCACACAAACTTTATTCTAAAATTATTACACAACTTACACTATAATATATTAATGCCTCAATAAGGTGTCACAAAAAATACTGATATATATATATATGTGTGTGTGTGTGTGTGTATTTACGAAGCAATACAATGAAGTAATTAAATTTTCAAAAACTTTGGAAACAAAATAAAGAAGGAATAAAAGAAAACCCAGCCTCCTCCGCCCCCATAACTGGCCAAGTTCTTGCTCCAATATCCTTCTCTTATTAAACTAAATTATGAGATAAAATATAGACTGATTGTTTGTTTTGAACTGATACAAACTCCAACTAATGTTTTTATTTGAAGTGAGAGTTTCACTAAGGTTTAACTACTAACAACCTATTATCAATCAACATCCAAGAACAAAAAAAAATTAATACTGTAATTACAAATATTCCAAGCATACACGTACAAAAATAAATTTAGTTGTAATACATTTGTGTAAAATACTGGAAGATTCTGCAATAGTTAGAGTTACGGACGGAGTATTGAAAAGTCCCTTCAAATCCATCAGGTGGTGTTCATTACTGCAAGGTTTCTTTTCTACAAGGTCTCTAAAAATTGATAAATATTAACAACCCCACTACTGCAAGGTATCACTTCTACAAGGTCTAGAAATCCTTGGACTTGTCCTCATTAGATCTTCCATTAGGATATTTAATATTTGGGTGTTAAATTTACATTTGTGCATTTATTAATAACATCAATATCTTGCTATGTAAGAAATCCTATCTATTTAATCCTGAATTTAGATTTTTAATGTATTTTAACTTTAATGGGAGATACAAACATGTAATTATTTTCTATAATTTGTAGATTTGCGTTTTCCATTCAGTAAATTTGTAAGTGGTCTATTAAAAACAATTATAAGTAAGGCTGACAGTAAATTAATATTCACTATCTTATTACACAAAAACATGTAAAACTATAAAAATAAACAAGTTACTGATAATTTTTGCATTCTTATCATTTGAAATATTCCTACAGTTTAATCATCGAAAGCATATTCAATTTTTAAAACCTGTTCAGACAACAGTCTAGAGCTAAGCTGGGCTTAACCTAGTTTAAAAATAAATATTCATATTTTTTGCTATTTGTATCTTCTAAAAATTAAATAATTGCAACCTAGATAGGTTTCCTGAAAAGAGTATATGCTAGTTCCTTATGAATATTAATACAAAATTCCAATTATCACACTTGAAGATAGTATACTGATTAATAATAACTATACTGATTTAATTTATACCTCACAAGTTTTAGTTTAAAGTCAGTAAGGTGATGTATGATTGTATTACCGCTGCAAGTGTGAGACTCTACTTCAAGCACGGACAGGGCCCTTTTTGGGACTAACTGGGGATTGGTTATTCATTTCAGACCTATTACTTTTGTCAGAGGTCTTGGTATGTTAGGTGGCGGTTAACATTGAGGAGAGAGGGAGCCAAATCCTGCCGTCCTCCTGGCCAGTTTTTTGGACCGGCAGAAGGATCTTTGGAGCTACTGTGGTTTGGGGTATAGTTCCTTGAAGACTGGTGATGTGGCTGCCTATATTATGCTGATTGCGTGTGGTATTTTCAAAAGGATATTCCAGGATCTTCGGTTTGAACTGTTTTTGTTAAAAATCACGGTTTTGGAAACAGTTTCTTTTATTTTGCCAACTCTGTATTCATCTAATTGGAGTTTGAAAAATGATTGTTGGACCCTGAGTAACCTGTGTAATTATTTCTGGGGCGATATGGAGCTACATATTTGTGTGATTGGTAGCTGTCCTGATGACGGGGTTGGTTAGAACCGGATCGATTCTGTTCTAAATCCTGGACAACCTGGATTCTGGGAGCCAGAGAGAGAGAATCTCCTGGATAGTGCGGGGGGGGGGGGCAGGCAATCCAGCGATATGTGATCTCGTCTGAGGGTGAAGCCCGTTGACAAAAATATCCAAGAGCTCCGCTTCAGTTGAATGCGGTAATAGGAAGGAAGCATAGTCCCGGATACTATCCACAAATTCAGTGACAGTCTCCGACAGGGCCTGTACCCTGTAAATGTAAGTGGACACCATAGATGGTGAAGCTGAGGAGGTATAAATAAATCAAGCAGCTGGACAGTCAAGGCAGAAATAGCTTCCCTGTTGGTTATTGCCCCAGTCCAGAAACTCCTAAGCTGACCGGTTGTATGGTGAAGCACACTGATAATGAGGGATTGTTCATCGGTGAGCTTAAGTTGTTCTACCTTTTTGAACCGAACCAAAAAAAATTAAGAGTTGTTGACTGTCGGAACCTGAAACTTTGGGTAATGCTGATAGGAGATCGGTAGGAACCCTCCTCGACACCTTAGTCGTAAGTGAATGTGGGTTTAACAGCCAAAGCAAATGATGCCTTTTGGCCTACTGCTACTGCATGGACAATGTCTAACCAGGATGGGTTACAGGTGGTGGGGTTTTAAAACTGGTCTTGGCTTAATGGAAACATAGCGGCAGTACGGGGATTGGGCATTGTTTGAGAACAGGATGTTTAAGACTGTGATGCTAACTTATTTTTGAGTGAGGTCACTGGCAAGTTTCGGATTGTAGCCAACAATATACCTTGACCCTCCTCAGTGTCAATGTCCTCCGGATCTGGACCATCAGGCCTAGAAAATTCTATTTCCAGTCGGTGGTTTTCAGGATTGGGTATAGAACCCCTATTTAATGTGAGCAAGTTCAAAAATTCAGTAAAAATGGCCCTGTTGAAAGTCAGGGTAGTTTGAGGTGTAAACCCAAAAATCTGACATTGCGCAATCGTATCAGAGGTGTTGAGGTTATATACCCAAGAAGTCGCCTTGGGAATATTATCTGGGGGGTATATTCTTGAAGGCATGGCAATTTATAGTGGCTAATTAAATTATGAACAGTAAATAAATATCTATAAATTAGTTAAAACAATGATATAATCTGTACTAAACAACTCTTAACCTAAAAATAAATAAATAAGGCAGAATAAATAACCTTTTCAATAAAGGGCCCTAGTCTATAATACGCTGTGACTGTTTCAAAAAACTCTCAAATGCCTGCTTATGCTTGGATAGGAGGTATTACACATTTAAAACTTATAACAAATGAAATAACTGGCAAGACAATAACACATCTGAAGCTGTAAATTACATAACATCAGGCTAGTATAAGGAAGGTTGAATATAAAAAAGGTTATGGAGGGTAGGCAAGGTAAATTTAATTTATTGTATACATAGACACTTTACTTTAAATAACACACTTCACTGATCACTTCACTTGCACTATGAAAATTTTGAAAGGGAAAAGAAAATAATTATATTGATATGATACATTAAAAGTGTGGAATAAAAAAACTGAGGTCTAGCCGGTAGCATTCTGTAAATAAATACAGCCATCCACCACTTACCTTGGGCTAGCCTCAGACTGATTTAATCATTCTTTAATTTATTAGAGCCAAATGATTTTATTGTTTTCTTTACTCTTGCATACTGAAGCCTCCTATGTTAGCTCAGAATCTTGACACCAGGCATAGGACTGCTAAACACCTGCGACACAGAACAAACATATCCTAACTGAAACCTCTCCCCAAGCATAGCAGGAATAACTTTAACTAAGTTAAGCAATGGTTATCTACTTGTAACTCCGGTTTATTCAAAGGCTAAGTGATTTTGTAGCCTACTGGTTCCATGTCACAAGGAAGCCTATCACTTCAGGGCTCTGTGACTGAAACCCAATGACACGAATTAATAGGCTAGCTATTTGGATAATTAAGTTAAACCAATAAATTACAGCAATGTCTACTGTGGATGTGTAGCCTAGAGAGGCTAGTAGCCTCTCTTGTCCCGGGATGTACACCTTGTAGAAGTAGTGAGCTCAATTTAAATTATTAAAAAGACTTTGTAAGTACTGACCGTGAAGATATGATACCTTGAAGTTCTGATTTACTTATTTTGTTAAAAGACCTTTAGAAGTGAAACCTTGAAGTAATGATATTTTATATATTTATTTAATTTTTAGAGACTTTGTAGATATGAAACCTTGAAGTTATGAAACACTCCCATATCAATCATTGGGGTGTATTTCACTGACTTTCAAGATTTTTTGCCTATTTCCCTGACCGTAATTTCTCCCCGGCTATCCAGAATTTGGACACCCTGTTATAACTATTCATTTTTGATGACCTACGGGTGGCTGGATCATAGAACGTGCGACTGTTCCAGTTTTCTTTGCTGCTTCCCCAGCAGCATACGTCGTTGGCCCAACGTTGGATTATTGTCAGCAAGGAAGGGAAGTTGGTAGGCATTCATGGGATGCTGGGCAGTTTTCCGTGATATTTCAGCCTTTCAGGTCTTCGATTACTGGTCCAGTCTCCAAAACACACCCACCTCCGAGTTCGATCCTGCACAATGATAAGTAGATAGATCTTTATGGGGCACATTAAGTATGTTTATTTATGTAAGTACAGTGCAACTTGGTTATTGCGGCCTCGGTCGTAACGTCAACTCGGATATTACGTAATTTATTTTTAGGTCCCGCCAAACTATAGGTATTTACATAGGTAAAACCTCGGATATATATCGTCAGTAAATTCTAAAACCTCGTATATAACATCAAGAAAATCGGGCCGAGATGAAGGCAACGTATAGCTAAAGAGAGAAATTTCGGTCGGTGGTGCAACGTGAGAGCCGCGGCTATTGTTTAGCTAGGTACCCCATTCTATTTTTAGAAATGGCATTTTATTGCTGTCTTACTGCTAACCACCCCAACCCCCTCCCCCTACCCTATATCCGCTGTCGCCGTCAAAAAGGCCAGTGTCAGTGACTCACGTAGCGTCAAAGCACTGTAATACCGTACGTAGTAACCTACAGTTCGTGCAGCTATCGTTAGTTCAGTGTACATCTTTTACAGTTTGCTTTTCGTTACTTCAATTTACGAAAATAATGGCAAGTGTTACGAGAGAGTCAATTGCAATAATTATATCAAATTCAACATTTAATCAGATAGTAAGTAGTTACGTCTTTACTAAACTAAAAACTTCACCCTGACTTTGCCGTATAAAAATGTAATATTATATTAAAATACATACATACATTTTGACAAATTTAAAATAAGAAAGAAAATATACAAAGGGTACACTAAAGTAACTGAGATTACGCTACCGAAGACGTGGCCTGTGTAGTCCCTTTGTCTGCCACTTAATGAATGTAGCGCTGCTCATCCGGAGTTAAGTGCCGCCGTGGGTGGATGTGTTCGTCTGCAGTGTGTTTTTTACTAAACACTGTTATGCCATTTCGTTTTTTTCGTTTTGGCGGACTTAAATGAACAGCGCGCAGCTCTGAAGTGTTGTTTCTTGTTAGGGAAGTGTGCTGCAGATACCATTGTTATGTGCTTACAAAACCTGCTTACAAAGATGACGCTTTAGGTAAAACTCAAGTAAACGAGTGTTTTCACGTTTTAAAAATGGCGACATGTCAATTGTTGACAAACCCCGTGAATGACGTCTATCGACTACCAAAACTGACAAACTGGAGGAAAGTGAGAGCCTTGGCTGCCAACCGAGTCCGTTGGTGTTGTTTTGTAGAGGCCCAATGCTCCGTGCAGGAGTGAAACAAAATAAGTCAAGTAAATCAATATAGAATTTTTTCCAACTACCCTTAAGAGTCACGATAAAAGGTATCTGTAAAAATATCTGTGAAAATGAATGGAAACAGCTGAACCTATAAGAAATGCATTTTATTTTACCACATGTGGAAACAACTCTCTTACAACATACACTATACGATAATTTAATTTGAAATAAAAATTACTCCAAATGAACTACATTCAACTACCAAACACAATAATGAAACAGCTTGTAACTTGAAACAGGCTACTACATATAAATAGACAGAGGTAGGATACTGAGGTCCAGTCAAAGATGGAAGAATAAAATAATCAGATCTATGTAAAAAGTACTCTATGTAGATATCCAAAGTACCAGAAAAAATACTAACAACTTACTTTTTAAGTAGTAAACAGATCTGTAGTCTAAAAAATATCAGGTTAATGGTGCTCCCAACCTCTTTCAAAAATAATAAAAATACTCACTCCAGTGGGAGGTTCATCAGTGGCGGGTTACCACCCTGTATGGTGTATGTGTGGTGTATGTATGGTATTTGTATGCACAGGCAAGGACTTAGTACCTTTCGGTCAACCTGGGGTCTCGGTCCGAAGCCTAGCCAGGCACCCCACCTAAGTCATGTTCCTGATTTTTAACTGCCCCAACTTTTTTTAAGTAGCAATATTTATTTATTTAGTCTACATTTCTTATTTACGTTAATGTAAATACTTGAGCACATTACTAGTAAACACTACAGTATCTAAATAGTATTTTCAAACAGGGGACAGCTGTTGGTTTAGATTTAGGTGAAAAGAGGTCCAGTTTTATGAGTTATGTTAAGTTAAAATCTATAACCCAGTCTTAAAAGAATATGTACTGGAGAAAAAATTTCACTACCTCTTTATAATTTATTTTCTTGATAAAATAATTAACATATTTTAAATCATTATTACATATATGCTTGGTTTTAAATGATTTTTAGATTCAGTAAGCCACTTAATTAATTCCCACTAAAAATACAAATATATATATCAATATTGTTTTATTAATTAAGTGCAGTAGCAAAAGTTCCTGCTACTTATGAAGGACCACAGGGATGTAAATATCTGTAGAGAATGTATATGGAGACTCTCTAATGAGAAGCAATTCTTTGGTACCCAATATAATAAATATATATAAATAAAAAATAGTGCAAAATCCTATAGGATTTTACAAAGCAAATTTATATGTTACTCGCAGCAAAGAGATATCCCTTTAAGTAAATATCAGCTCAATCTATCCAGTGATTGAGTCACACAAAAAACTGACAAACTTGCAATTTATATAATATTAGTGGGATTCACTTTGAATTTTTAACTTAGCCGATTATTTTTCCTTGGTTTTAATTTAAAATTGTAATTTCTTAAATTTATTCGGCCTTCTCTACCTAATTCAATAATATTGTACACACGATACATACACAGACAGTTTAGGTAGCCACTCATGGGATGCTAGGCAGTCATCCGTGGCGTTTGAGGTCTCCGACACTGGTCGAGTCTCCCACACACATCGACCTCCGAGAACGATCCTGAAAAGTAATAAGAAGATAAATCTTTTTGGTGATTTTAGTTACAAGACAAAGTATGTTTATTCAACTAAGTACTTACAAATAAAGAATATCTTCTAATCAAACTAAATATGTTGAAATCATCCATCTAATATATAGTATTAGATGCACAGAATCTTTAGTAAAAACAGTAAAATTGAGCATTTCAGAAAAGAAAAGTCAACATGCTTTTTATGCAGTATGCACCTTTGCTCTTGAAATTCTTAAAAGAATATAGAATTGACTTTTAAACCAAACAGTGATTCATGCGTCAATTGCAATGATAATTATATCCAATATTTAATCGGATATTAGTGACTCTTTTATCAAACTAGAAACGTTGCACTGAAATTTATTATATAAAAATGTAATATATTAAATTTAAAAAGATATATTTTGAAAAATTTAAGATAGGAGAAAAAATGTCTTCAAATCAAAATTAATTTACATTTTATGGCTCTCTGAACGGAAAAAGTACACAAATTTCCTAGGTCTGACAATCAATCTTTCTTTCTTACCTGTCATCCTTCCTTATGTTATAGTGACGATAACACAAAGTATTATGATGTAAACATATGCATTTCTCAAGTTGAGTGAACATCATTTAAATTAGTTAGCATGGACAAAATCTTGATCTCGAAGAAAAGTACATTCATCTGGTTAATCTAAAACAAAGTATCGAAGAGTATCAATTCCTTTTAAATAAATATCAAGAAAATTAAATCTATCTTAATAAACAATATATTTTGTAAAGACAAATTTATTTTTCATTTTGTAATATAGATTTCAGATGAATCGTTTCAAAAAGAAGAAGAATTTTTAAGAAATTATTTTTATCTTTAGTATACTCATAAAGAAGCATATGTCATATATGTATTGTCTTAATTTTCTTTATTTTATTAAAATATCTGTATTTATAGGATATTTTCTTGAGTAGTAGTTTGATACTGCAGAACTTCATTATAAGCTAAACAACCAAGCTTTCCCGCTGGTTTGTGCAAAACTTGAAGTTGTCAATCAGTTTTATCAGTACTGTCTATCTTGCTCAGAGTCGGATCACTCTTATATTTGCTTGGTAAGTCCCTCACACAGATCAATAATCTATGCGGGGAGGAAAAGTATCATACGACTAAAAAGACTACCACTCTTTAAGAAAAATAATAAACACATTATTGTGGTCTATGTAGGCGGGTAAAGTATCGAAAAAGTAGCACCTACCCTCTTTTTTCCCAACATTGATCTCAAGTTCAAGGTTTTAATGTTTGTTCAATGGACACATCCATTTGTATGTGTAAGTCATGATTAAAGATTGAACTTTAATTTAAACAATATATATTGCAATAAATGGCAAGGTAACTTGATTTATCAGGAGGGGCAACAATCCACGGAACATGTAGATTGATTCAGGTGTAACTTACAAAAGTGTACTTACTTAAAGTGTTAACTGGTAGCTTACCAACTTTCAAATGGTATTCTTCAAGCCTAAACTTTGAAATGCCAGAGTTAAAAAAGTTATCGTAAAATAATTCTTGTTGGGAAAATCCCATGATCTTACATTATTTTAAACCTTGCCTTACCAACATTTTTCATTCGTTTATGATCATAGTGAGTTCATAAAATGTAATCAGACCTCTTTTCAACATTGCAAAGGTAAACAAATTGTATTTAATAACTACGTAGTTTCAAACTATTTAAAATCTGTACAAACCGACCTCTATTTCACCCATTTAATGAGGATAAGATCTAACCGATGGACAAAGTGAGGACATTTGTGTATCCCAGAGTCTAACCCCACAAAGACCGGCCGTCTACCCCCTCCCCATCACACACATATACACACAAACACACACACAAACACACACCACTCGCATCGGTCGAACGCGACGTCCGTCCGTCCTTCATGAATAGCCGTCCGTCCGCGTTCCGTCCGTCCGAGCTTCCGGTACTTAGCGGAACGTCACGATTGGCGTCCGTCTGTGAGAACTGGCCGTCCATCCGACCCGTCCGTCCGTCCTTCCAGTTCGACCATCCGTCCGTCCGTCTGACCCAGCGACTAAAAATTATATTTTTATTATATTTTTTTCATTAGCAAGACTTTAAAATTCAGAATTGCAGTAACAACTGCAATTATAGTTGAAATTGTCTAAGTATTAATCTTCTAATTCGACATCTAAAATTTAGTTATTAGAAATTAATAACTACTGTATTTTGTTTTTACTTGGTGAAAAATTGAAACATTAAAACACATTATCACTAAAGAAACTGTCTTACACTATAATATACTTATTTTTAATTAATAGAAGTTCAAAAAGGCTGTTTTATAAGATTAGCGGAAGACAAATTTTGCTACTTTTCATTTAAGTTATCAAAAAGAATAATATAGACTGGCAATCTCGAAGCTTAATATCTACATGTATAAATCCTATATAATTATATATTTTAAAGCACATTTGAATTCTTTAAGATCGCTTAAAACATAAACTTAACAGTTTGCACATGGTTTGTTCAAAGTGCTTCTAAGTAATAAGTAAAGTTTCTTTAAGTGCACAATTTACTCTTATTATGAAATCCTATCGATTATCTGGACAGCCTGGTGTATGACAGTGTCGGTGTATGCAATGATCCCGACTTTCATATTCAACTCAATTTATGCTCCTAAGTATAGTTGGGAGGAAAATAACAAGATCCTTCAATTCTTCTTGGTGGGATAGAGGTGTCTTGAAGAAAACTAAAAAGAGAATTTATAACTCTATGGTGCAAAGTGTTGTACTATATGGCTCAGAAGTTTGGGACCTGAAACAAAGGAATGTGGGGAAGTTGTTGGCTACGGAGAAGGATATTCTGAGGAGAAGTTTTAGGAGAACGAGATTGGACAGACTGAGGAACGAGGACATACGAAGGGAACTGGAAGTTGAAGGAGATATAGTAGACCAGCGTTGCGACACTGGCCCGGATCCCGTTGCCAATCAGTTTCTATCGGTACTGTTCACCTAGTTCTGTCAGCTTACCTTATTATGCCTATCTTGGCTTGATATGTACCCAGCATAGGTCTATAGTCTATGTGGGCGGAAAAAGTTAAGTACAGGTAAAAGATGCTGCCACCCGCTTAAGAGATAAAAATAAATATCAATAATAATCAAAACTTGGAATGAACTGTATTTAGCAATACTGAAATATCACTTATAACACTCAACATTCATTACCTTCCTTAGCATGTAGCAACTGAAATACATAGATAAACTTGTGTCTGTCCAAGTTGAGAAACCCTTTAATTACCTTTTTGACAGGCCAGTTACATTGCTTTGAGCGGCCGTGTAGTAATGCCGGTATCCCCTTGTCATTTCGAGATATTCTACGTTCTGCTACGATTTTAAGTAAATTCATACACCAGGCTTAAATAAGAACTGTTTCTCTGTCTTCCAAAGTCAAATACAGAAATTATCCGAACGTCTTGCGACGTGTTTCAATGTTACCCAACGGACATCCAGATAAATAATTATATCCAGATAATCGATGCGATGCTCTATTGCAGGGTTTCTCACTACCCAGGCCTTGGTATGAATTTTTTGGCCCTGAGACTGTTATAGGAATTTAAATAAAATTTAGAGTTATGAAACAATTACAAAATACTTTGGAAATATATATTTCCTTAAAGAAATACAATCTTTTTATTTTATTGATTGACTTATATGTAATAAACCGACGTTATAATCATATTTTCTATATATTATTTAATGCTACTGGTACTTACAGGCTTCTTCGTTACAGATAAAGAAAAGTGTAACCAGATAGGTTACAGAAAACACTTTTTGGCTTTTATTTGCAAAAACTTTCCTGGACGTTCAACATCCCTCTTTTAGCTAAGGGATATTTCATACTACCGAATGAATGTGTACCCCCACCCCTGCTGCCACTACCTTGGCCCTAATAATAATATGATGCAAACCAATTGGTTCTTTGAGAAATCCTAGTGAGGATCCATGCTCTATCGTAATTGCATTTATAATATCAGCAGTAAACATTTCATAAAACTATTTTTATAATTTGTAGTTTGAGTTTATGTAACTAACTATATCACTAAAAGTTATTATAAACATACCTTGCTTAGGTAAAATGACTGGTTTGTCAGTAACTTTTAACAACCGTACTTCATTACATACATAGCGTCTACTGTGGTTGATTAACCTCAAATTAATATAGAGTTTTTAGAGAAAGACCTGGAGAAGGAATATAGAAGAATAAATACAGGGTGCAGAGATAAAACTGGAAGGAAGTGAGAGCCTTGGCTGCCAACCGAGTACGATGGTGTTGTTTCGTGGAGGCCTTATGCTCCGTGCAGGAATGAAAGGAGATAAGTCAAGTAAATCAATATAGAGTTTTTGCCAACTACCCTAAAGAGTCACGATAAAAGTTATCTGTAAAAATAGCTGTGAAAATAAATGGAAACAGCCGAACCTATAAGAAATGCATTTGATTCTACCACATTTGGAAACATCTCTCTTAGAACATACACTATAGGATGATTTAATTTTAAATAAAAAGTACTCCGAATGAACTACATTGATCTACCAAACACAATAATGAAACAGCAAATACACATATGTCGATGAATTAAATGTCTTTCTCTTTCGATGGCTTGTATGTTTTAAAAACAACTATGGTTGTCAATACATCTGTAGTTTATGTGCTCAGGCTAAGTATGGGTAAACGAGGCCGCCACTTTTCTTTTTTAAGATAAACACATTACACTGTTGAAAGACAGGTGACACCTAACGCATAGTCAGAGACTTAGAACATTGCGACCACCTGGGGTCTCAGGCCGAAACCTACCCGGTCACTCCTCCTGTGACAGAAGCCAAGGACTTAGTAACTTACCTTACGGTCAACCTGGGGTCTCTGGCCGAAGCCTACCCAGGCACTACACCTGAATCAGGTTCCTGACTTTCAACTGTCCTCAGGGACAGCTCGTTCGTAATATATGGTAACAGATGGACTATTTTCACAAAGTATTAACACCTCAAGCCATTAAGGGTGGCAAGTGGTTTTCCGTGGAAATTACGGGAAAGAGAACTTCCAACTTACTTTTTAAATGATAACTAAACTGTGGTCTATATAGATAGACAAAGTACCAGAAAAAAAGACTGCCAACTTACTTTTTAAATAGTAAACAGATCTCTAGTCTATGTGTATGGCAAAAGTATCAGGTTAATGGTGCTGCCACCTTCTTTGCTTAAGTAATAAAAATATTCACTCCGGTTGGAGGTTCAGCAGTGGCGGTTACCACCCTGCTATCAGTGCTCGCAGCTTCAATTTACAGGTGCTGATGCCAGCCTACATTATTCTTTGGTCGCTGGCTCAAACGTCCGTCCTTCCGACCGACCTTCCGTCCGTCCGTCCGTCCGAACGTCCGTCAGACCCAACATCCGTCCGACCGACACGTGCGTCCGACATGACCTTCCGACACGGTCCGTCCGTCCGTCCGTCCGTGATCAATCCGTCCGTCCGCGCGCCCCGTCCGTTCGACCCATCCATCCACCTACGCGACCCTAAACTTTAGATGTATGGTGTATGTGTGGTGTATGTATAGTATTTGTATGCACAGGCAAGGACTTAGTACCTTTCGGTCAACCTGGGGTCTCGGGCCGAAGCCTAGCCAGGCACCCCACCTGAATCATGTTCCTGATTTTTAACTGCCCAGACTTTTTTAAGTAGTAATAATACTATTTAGTCTTCATTTCTTATTTACGTTTACCTATTATAAAATTCTTGTTTTAACAGGAGAAATATTCCAATACCATTCAATAACTTCATATAAAAGATACAAAATCAATCAATTTAGCTGAGTTCATCCGCCCCATTATGTAAATAAGTGAGCACATTACTAGTAAACACTTCAGTATCAAAATAGTACTGTATTTTCAAACAGGGCACAGCTGTTGGTTTAAATTCTGGTGAAAAGAGGTCCAGATTTATGAGTTATGTTAAGTTAAAATCTATAACCCAGTCTTAAAAGAATATGTACTGGAGAAAAAATTTCACTATGGTACCTCTTTATAATATTTCTTGATAAAATAAATAACATATTTTAAATTGTTATTACATATATACTTGGTTTGAAATCATTTTTAAATTCAGTTAGCCACTTAATTAATTTCCACTAAGAATACAAATAAATATCAATATTCTTTTAATAATTAAGTACAGCAGCATAAGTTGCTGCTACTTATGAAGGACCACAGGGATGTAAATATCTGTAGAGAATGTATATGGAGAGTCTCCATGAGAAGCACAGGCAATTCTTTGGTACCCAATAATGCAAAAATCCTACAGGATTTTACAAAGCAAATTTACGTGTTAGGTACTCGTAGCAATAAGATATCCCTCTAAGTAAGTATCAGCTCAATCTATCCAGTGATTGAGTCACACAAAAAACTGACAAACTTGCAATTTATATAATATTAGTGGGATTCACTTTGAATTTTTAACTTAGCTGTTTATTTTTCCTTGGTTTTTAATTTAAGTTTGTAATTTCTTAAATTTATTCGGCCTTCTCTACCTAATTCAATAATATTGTACACACGATACGTACACAGACAGTTTAGGTAGCCACTCATGGGATGCTAGGCAGTCATCCGTGGCGTTTGAGGTCTCCGACACTGGTCGAGTCTCCCACACACATCGACCTCCGAGAACGATCCTGAAAAGTAATAAGAAGATAAATCTTTTTGGTGATTTTAGTTACAAGACAAAGTATGTTTATTCAACTAAGTACTTACAAATAAAGAATATCTTCTAATCAAACTAAATATGTTGAAATCATCCATCTAATATATAGTATTAGATGCACAGAATCTTTCAGTAAAAACAGTAAAATTGAGCATTTCAGAAAAGAAAAGTCAACATGCTTTTTATGCAGTATGCACCTTTGCTCTTGAAATTCTTAAAAGAATATAGAATTGACTTTTAAACCAAACAGTGATTCATGCGTCAATTGCAATGATAATTATATCCAATATTTAATCGGATATTAGTGACTCTTTTATCAAACTAGTAACGTTGCACTGAAATTTATTATATAAAAATGTAATATATTAAATTTAAAAAGATGTATTTTGAAAAATTTAAGATAGGAGAAAAAATGTCTTCAAATCAAAATTAATTTACATTTTATGGCTCTCTGAACGGAAAAAGTACACAAATTTCCTAGGTCTGACAATCAATCTTTCTTTCTTACCTGTCATCCTTCCTTATGTTATAGTGACGATAACACAAAGTATTATGATGTAAACATATGCATTTCTCAAGTTGAGTGAACATCATTTAAATTAGTTAGCATGGACAAAATCTTGATCTCGAAGAAAAGTACATTCATCTGGTTAATCTAAAACAAAGTATCGAAGAGTATCAATTCCTTTTAAATAAATATCAAGAAAATTAAATCTATCTTAATAAACAATATATTTTGTAAAGACAAATTTATTTTTCATTTTGTAATATAGATTTCAGATGAATCGTTTCAAAAAGAAGAAGAATTTTTAAGAAATTATTTTTATCTTTAGTATACTCATAAAGAAGCATATGTCATATATGTATGTCTTAATTTTCTTTATTTTATTAAAATATCTGTATTTATAGGATATTTTCTTGAGTAGTAGTTTGATACTGCAGAACTTCATTATAAGCTAAACAACCAAGCTTTCCCGCTGGTTTGTGCAAAACTTGAAGTTGTCAATCAGTTTTATCAGTACTGTCTATCTTGCTCAGAGTCGGATCACTCTTATATTTGCTTGGTAAGTCCCTCACACAGATCAATAATCTATGCGGGGAGGAAAAGTATCATACGACTAAAAAGACTACCACTCTTTAAGAAAAATAATAAACACATTATTGTGGTCTATGTAGGCGGGTAAAGTATCGAAAAAGTAGCACCTACCCTCTTTTTTCCCAACATTGATCTCAAGTTCAAGGTTTTAATGTTTGTTCAATGGACACATCCATTTGTATGTGTAAGTCATGATTAAAGATTGAACTTTAATTTAAACAATATATATTGCAATAAATGGCAAGGTAACTTGATTTATCAGGAGGGGCAACAATCCACGGAACATGTAGATTGATTCAGGTGTAACTTACAAAAGTGTACTTACTTAAAGTGTTAACTGGTAGCTTACCAACTTTCAAATGGTATTCTTCAAGCCTAAACTTTGAAATGCCAGAGTTAAAAAGATCGTAAAATAATTCTTGTTGGGAAAATCCCATGATCTTACATTATTTTAAACCTTGCCTTACCAACAGTTTTCATTCGTTTATGATCATAGTGAGTTCATAAAATGTAATCAGACCTCTTTTCAACATTGCAAAGGTAAACAAATTGTATTTAATAACTACGTAGTTTCAAACTATTTAAAATCTGTACAAACCGACCTCTATTTCACCCATTTAATGAGGATAAGATCTAACCGATGGACAAAGTGAGGACATTTGTGTATCCCAGAGTCTAACCCCACAAAGACCGGCCGTCTACCCCCTCCCCATCACACACATATACACACAAACACACACACAAACACACACCACTCGCATCGGTCGAACGCGACGTCCGTCCGTCCTTCATGAATAGCCGTCCGTCCGCGTTCCGTCCGTCCGAGCTTCCGGTACTTAGCGGAACGTCACGATTGGCGTCCGTCTGTGAGAACTGGCCGTCCATCCGACCCGTCCGTCCGTCCTTCCAGTTCGACCATCCGTCCGTCCGTCTGACCCAGCGACTAAAAATTATATTTTTATTATATTTTTTTCATTAGCAAGACTTTAAAATTCAGAATTGCAGTAACAACTGCAATTATAGTTGAAATTGTCTAAGTATTAATCTTCTAATTCGACATCTAAAATTTAGTTATTTAGAAATTAATAACTACTGTATTTTGTTTTTTCTTGGTGAAAAATTGAAACATTAAAACACATTATCACTAAAGAAACTGTCTTACACTATAATATACTTATTTTTAATTAATAGAAGTTCAAAAAGGCTGTTTTATAAGATTAGCGGAAGACAAATTTCGCTACTTTTCATTTAAGTTATCAAAAAGAATAATATAGACTGGCAATCTCGAAGCTTAATATCTACATGTATAAATCCTATATATTATATATTTTAAAGCACATTTGAATTCTTTAAGATCGCTTAAAACATAAACTTAACAGTTTGCACATGGTTTGTTCAAAGTGCTTCTAAGTAATAAGTAAAGTTTCTTTAAGTGCACAATTTACTCTTATTATGAAATCCTATCGATTATCTGGACAGCCTGGTGTATGACAGTGTCGGTGTATGCAATGATCCCGACTTTCATATTCAACTCAATTTATGCTCCTAAGTATAGTTGGGAGGAAAATAACAAGATCCTTCAATTCTTCTTGGTGGGATAGAGGTGTCTTGAAGAAAACTAAAAAGAGAATTTATAACTCTATGGTGCAAAGTGTTGTACTATATGGCTCAGAAGTTTGGGACCTGAAACAAAGGAATGTGGGGAAGTTGTTGGCTACGGAGAAGGATATTCTGAGGAGAAGTTTTAGGAGAACGAGATTGGACAGACTGAGGAACGAGGACATACGAAGGGAACTGGAAGTTGAAGGAGATATAGTAGACCAGCGTTGCGACACTGGCCCGGATCCCGTTGCCAATCAGTTTCTATCGGTACTGTTCACCTAGTTCTGTCAGCTTACCTTATTATGCCTATCTTGGCTTGATATGTACCCAGCATAGGTCTATAGTCTATGTGGGCGGAAAAAGTTAAGTACAGGTAAAAGATGCTGCCACCCGCTTAAGAGATAAAAATAAATATCAATAATAATCAAAACTTGGAATGAACTGTATTTAGCAATACTGAAATATCACTTATAACACTCAACATTCATTACCTTCCTTAGCATGTAGCAACTGAAATACATAGATAAACTTGTGTCTGTCCAAGTTGAGAAACCCTTTAATTACCTTTTTGACAGGCCAGTTACATTGCTTTGAGCGGCCGTGTAGTAATGCCGGTATCCCCTTGTCATTTCGAGATATTCTACGTTCTGCTACGATTTTAAGTAAATTCATACACCAGGCTTAAATAAGAACTGTTTCTCTGTCTTCCAAAGTCAAATACAGAAATTATCCGAACGTCTTGCGACGTGTTTCAATGTTACCCAACGGACATCCAGATAAATAATTATATCCAGATAATCGATGCTCTATTGCAGGGTTTCTCACTACCCAGGCCTTGGTATGAATTTTTTTGGCCCTGAGACTGTTATAGGAATTTAAATAAAATTTAGAGTTATGAAACAATTACAAAATACTTTGGAAATATATATTTCCTTAAAGAAATACGATCTTTTTATTTTATTGATTGACTTATATGTAATAAACCGACGTTATAATCATATTTTCTATATATTATTTAATGCTACTGGTACTTACAGGCTTCTTCGTTACAGATAAAGAAAAGTGTAACCAGATAGGTTACAGAAAACACTTTTTGGCTTTTATTTGCAAAAACTTTCCTGGACGTTCAACATCCCTCTTTTAGCTAAGGGATATTTCATACTACCGAATGAATGTGTACCCCCACCCCTGCTGCCACTACCTTGGCCCTAATAATAATATGATGCAAACCAATTGGTTCTTTGAGAAATCCTAGTGAGGATCCATGCTCTATCGTAATTGCATTTATAATATCAGCAGTAAACATTTCATAAAACTATTTTTATAATTTGTAGTTTGAGTTTATGTAACTAACTATATCACTAAAAGTTATTATAAACATACCTTGCTTAGGTAAAATGACTGGTTTGTCAGTAACTTTTAACAACCGTACTTCATTACATACATAGCGTCTACTGTGGTTGATTAACCTCAAATTAATATAGAGTTTTTAGAGAAAGACCTGGAGAAGGAATATAGAAGAATAAATACAGGGTGCAGAGATAAACTGGAAGGAAGTGAGAGCCTTGGCTGCCAACCGAGTACGATGGTGTTGTTTCGTGGAGGCCTTATGCTCCGTGCAGGAATGAAAGGAGATAAGTCAAGTAAATCAATATAGAGTTTTTGCCAACTACCCTAAAGAGTCACGATAAAAGTTATCTGTAAAAATAGCTGTGAAAATAAATGGAAACAGCCGAACCTATAAGAAATGCATTTGATTCTACCACATTTGGAAACATCTCTCTTAGAACATACACTATAGGATGATTTAATTTTAAATAAAAAGTACTCCGAATGAACTACATTGATCTACCAAACACAATAATGAAACAGCAAATACACATATGTCGATGAATTAAATGTCTTCTCTTTCGATGGCTTGTATGTTTTAAAAACAACTATGGTTGTCAATACATCTGTACATCTGTAGTTTATGTGCTCAGGCTAAGTATGGGTAAACGAGGCCGCCACTTTTCTTTTTTAAGATAAACACATTACACTGTTGAAAGACAGGTGACACCTAACGCATAGTCAGAGACTTAGAACATTGCGACCACCTGGGGTCTCAGGCCGAAACCTACCCGGTCACTCCTCCTGTGACAGAAGCCAAGGACTTAGTAACTTACCTTACGGTCAACCTGGGGTCTCTGGCCGAAGCCTACCCAGGCACTACACCTGAATCAGGTTCCTGACTTTCAACTGTCCTCAGGGACAGCTCGTTCGTAATATATGGTAACAGATGGACTATTTTCACAAAGTATTAACACCTCAAGCCATTAAGGGTGGCAAGTGGTTTTCCGTGGAAATTACGGGAAAGAGAACTTCCAACTTACTTTTTAAATGATAACTAAACTGTGGTCTATATAGATAGACAAAGTACCAGAAAAAAAGACTGCCAACTTACTTTTTAAATAGTAAACAGATCTCTAGTCTATGTGTATGGCAAAAGTATCAGGTTAATGGTGCTGCCACCTTCTTTCTTAAGTAATAAAAATATTCACTCCGGTTGGAGGTTCAGCAGTGGCGGTTACCACCCTGCTATCAGTGCTCGCAGCTTCAATTTACAGGTGCTGATGCCAGCCTACATTATTCTTTGGTCGCTGGCTCAAACGTCCGTCCTTCCGACCGACCTTCCGTCCGTCCGTCCGTCCGAACGTCCGTCAGACCCAACATCCGTCCGACCGACACGTGCGTCCGACATGACCTTCCGACACGGTCCGTCCGTCCGTCCGTCCGTGATCAATCCGTCCGTCCGCGCCCCGTCCGTTCGACCCATCCATCCACCTACGCGACCCTAAACTTTAGATGTATGGTGTATGTGTGGTGTATGTATAGTATTTGTATGCACAGGCAAGGACTTAGTACCTTTCGGTCAACCTGGGGTCTCGGGCCGAAGCCTAGCCAGGCACCCCACCTGAATCATGTTCCTGATTTTTAACTGCCCAGACTTTTTTAAGTAGTAATAATACTATTTAGTCTTCATTTCTTATTTACGTTTACCTATTATAAAATTCTTGTTTTAGCAGGAGAAATATTCCAATACCATTCAATAACTTCATATAAAAGATACAAAATCAATCAATTTAGCTGAGTTCATCCGCCCCATTATGTAAATAAGTGAGCACATTACTAGTAAACACTTCAGTATCAAAATAGTACTGTATTTTCAAACAGGGCACAGCTGTTGGTTTAAATTCTGGTGAAAAGAGGTCCAGATTTATGAGTTATGTTAAGTTAAAATCTATAACCCAGTCTTAAAAGAATATGTACTGGAGAAAAAATTTCACTATGGTACCTCTTTATAATATTTCTTGATAAAATAAATAACATATTTTAAATTGTTATTTACATATATACTTGGTTTGAAATCATTTTTAAAATCAGTTAGCCACTTAATTAATTTCCACTAAGAATACAAATAAATATCAATATTCTTTTAATAATTAAGTACAGCAGCATAAGTTGCTGCTACTTATGAAGGACCACAGGGATGTAAATATCTGTAGAGAATGTATATGGAGAGTCTCCATGAGAAGCACAGGCAATTCTTTGGTACCCAATAATACAAAAATCCTACAGGATTTTACAAAGCAAATTTACGTGTTAGGTACTCGTAGCAATAAGATATCCCTCTAAGTAAGTATCAGCTCAATCTATCCAGTGATTGAGTCACACAAAAAACTGACAAACTTGCAATTTATATAATATTAGTGGGATTCACTTTGAATTTTTAACTTAGCTGTTTATTTTTCCTTGGTTTTTAATTTAAGTTTGTAATTTCTTAAATTTATTCGGCCTTCTCTACCTAATTCAATAATATTGTACACACGATACGTACACAGACAGTTTAGGTAGCCACTCATGGGATGCTAGGCAGTCATCCGTGGCGTTTGAGGTCTCCGACACTGGTCGAGTCTCCCACACACATCGACCTCCGAGAACGATCCTGAAAAGTAATAAGAAGATAAATCTTTTTGGTGATTTTAGTTACAAGACAAAGTATGTTTATTCAACCAAGTACTTACAAATAAAGAATATCTTCTAATCAAACTAAATATGTTGAAATCATCCATCTAATATATAGTATTAGATGCACAGAATCTTTAGTAAAAACAGTAAAATTGAGCATTTCAGAAAAGAAAAGTCAACATGCTTTTTATGCAGTATGCACCTTTGCTCTTGAAATTCTTAAAAGAATATAGAATTGACTTTTAAACCAAACAGTGATTCATGCGTCAATTGCAATGATAATTATATCCAATATTTAATCGGATATTAGTGACTCTTTTATCAAACTAGAAACGTTGCACTGAAATTTATTATATAAAAATGTAATATATTAAATTTAAAAAGATATATTTTGAAAAATTTAAGATAGGAGAAAAAATGTCTTCAAATCAAAATTAATTTACATTTTATGGCTCTCTGAACGGAAAAAGTACACAAATTTCCTAGGTCTGACAATCAATCTTTCTTTCTTACCTGTCTTCCTTCCTTTTGTTATAGTAACGATAACACAAAGTATTATGATGTAAACATATGCATTTCTCAAGTTGAGTGAACATCATTTAAATTAGTTAGCATGGACAAAATCTTGATCTCGAAGAAAAGTACATTCATCTGGTTAATCTAAAACAAAGTATCGAAGAGTATCAATTCCTTTTAAATAAATATCAAGAAAATTAAATCTATCTTAATAAACAATATATTTTGTAAAGACAAATTTATTTTTCATTTTGTAATATAGATTTCAGATGAATCGTTTCAAAAAGAAGAAGAATTTTTAAGAAATTATTTTTATCTTTAGTATACTCATAAAGAAGCATATGTCATATATGTATCGTCTTAATTTTCTTTATTTTATTAAAATATCTGTATTTATAGGATATTTTCTTGAGTAGTAGTTTGATACTGCAGAACTTCATTATAAGCTAAACAACCAAGCTTTCCCGCTGGTTTGTGCAAAACTTGAAGTTGTCAATCAGTTTTATCAGTACTGTCTATCTTGCTCAGAGTCGGATCACTCTTATATTTGCTTGGTAAGTCCCTCACACAGATCAATAATCTATGCGGGGAGGAAAAGTATCATACGACTAAAAAGACTACCACTCTTTAAGAAAAATAATAAACACATTATTGTGGTCTATGTAGGCGGGTAAAGTATCGAAAAAGTAGCACCTACCCTCTTTTTTCCCAACATTGATCTCAAGTTCAAGGTTTTAATGTTTGTTCAATGGACACATCCATTTGTATGTGTAAGTCATGATTAAAGATTGAACTTTAATTTAAACAATATATATTGCAATAAATGGCAAGGTAACTTGATTTATCAGGAGGGGCAACAATCCACGGAACATGTAGATTGATTCAGGTGTAACTTACAAAAGTGTACTTACTTAAAGTGTTAACTGGTAGCTTACCAACTTTCAAATGGTATTCTTCAAGCCTAAACTTTGAAATGCCAGAGTTAAAAAGTTATCGTAAAATAATTCTTGTTGGGAAAATCCCATGATCTTACATTATTTTAAACCTTGCCTTACCAACAGTTTTCATTCGTTTATGATCATAGTGAGTTCATAAAATGTAATCAGACCTCTTTTCAACATTGCAAAGGTAAACAAATTGTATTTAATAACTACGTAGTTTCAAACTATTTAAAATCTGTACAAACCGACCTCTATTTCACCCATTTAATGAGGATAAGATCTAACCGATGGACAAAGTGAGGACATTTGTGTATCCCAGAGTCTAACCCCACAAAGACCGGCCGTCTACCCCCTCCCCATCACACACATATACACACAAACACACACACAAACACACACCACTCGCATCGGTCGAACGCGACGTCCGTCCGTCCTTCATGAATAGCCGTCCGTCCGCGTTCCGTCCGTCCGAGCTTCCGGTACTTAGCGGAACGTCACGATTGGCGTCCGTCTGTGAGAACTGGCCGTCCATCCGACCCGTCCGTCCGTCCTTCCAGTTCGACCATCCGTCCGTCCGTCTGACCCAGCGACTAAAAATTATATTTTTATTATATTTTTTTCATTAGCAAGACTTTAAAATTCAGAATTGCAGTAACAACTGCAATTATAGTTGAAATTGTCTAAGTATTAATCTTCTAATTCGACATCTAAAATTTAGTTAATTAGAAATTAATAACTACTGTATTTTGTTTTTACTTGGTGAAAAATTGAAACATTAAAACACATTATCACTAAAGAAACTGTCTTACACTATAATATACTTATTTTTAATTAATAGAAGTTCAAAAAGGCTGTTTTATAAGATTAGCGGAAGACAAATTTCGCTACTTTTCATTTAAGTTATCAAAAAGAATAATATAGACTGGCAATCTCGAAGCTTAATATCTACATGTATAAATCCTATATAATTATATATTTTAAAGCACATTTGAATTCTTTAAGATCGCTTAAAACATAAACTTAACAGTTTGCACATGGTTTGTTCAAAGTGCTTCTAAGTAATAAGTAAAGTTTCTTTAAGTGCACAATTTACTCTTATTATGAAATCCTATCGATTATCTGGACAGCCTGGTGTATGACAGTGTCGGTGTATGCAATGATCCCGACTTTCATATTCAACTCAATTTATGCTCCTAAGTATAGTTGGGAGGAAAATAACAAGATCCTTCAATTCTTCTTGGTGGGATAGAGGTGTCTTGAAGAAAACTAAAAAGAGAATTTATAACTCTATGGTGCAAAGTGTTGTACTATATGGCTCAGAAGTTTGGGACCTGAAACAAAGGAATGTGGGGAAGTTGTTGGCTACGGAGAAGGATATTCTGAGGAGAAGTTTTAGGAGAACGAGATTGGACAGACTGAGGAACGAGGACATACGAAGGGAACTGGAAGTTGAAGGAGATATAGTAGACCAGCGTTGCGACACTGGCCCGGATCCCGTTGCCAATCAGTTTCTATCGGTACTGTTCACCTAGTTCTGTCAGCTTACCTTATTATGCCTATCTTGGCTTGATATGTACCCAGCATAGGTCTATAGTCTATGTGGGCGGAAAAAGTTAAGTACAGGTAAAAGATGCTGCCACCCGCTTAAGAGATAAAAATAAATATCAATAATAATCAAAACTTGGAATGAACTGTATTTAGCAATACTGAAATATCACTTATAACACTCAACATTCATTACCTTCCTTAGCATGTAGCAACTGAAATACATAGATAAACTTGTGTCTGTCCAAGTTGAGAAACCCTTTAATTACCTTTTTGACAGGCCAGTTACATTGCTTTGAGCGGCCGTGTAGTAATGCCGGTATCCCCTTGTCATTTCGAGATATTCTACGTTCTGCTACGATTTTAAGTAAATTCATACACCAGGCTTAAATAAGAACTGTTTCTCTGTCTTCCAAAGTCAAATACAGAAATTATCCGAACGTCTTGCGACGTGTTTCAATGTTACCCAACGGACATCCAGATAAATAATTATATCCAGATAATCGATGCGATGCTCTATTGCAGGGTTTCTCACTACCCAGGCCTTGGTATGAATTTTTTGGCCCTGAGACTGTTATAGGAATTTAAATAAAATTTAGAGTTATGAAACAATTACAAAATACTTTGGAAATATATATTTCCTTAAAGAAATACAATCTTTTTATTTTATTGATTGACTTATATGTAGTAAACCGACGTTATAATCATATTTTCTATATATTATTTAATGCTACTGGTACTTACAGGCTTCTTCGTTACAGATAAAGAAAAGTGTAACCAGATAGGTTACAGAAAACACTTTTTGGCTTTTATTTGCAAAAACTTTCCTGGACGTTCAACATCCCTCTTTTAGCTAAGGGATATTTCATACTACCGAATGAATGTGTACCCCCACCCCTGCTGCCACTACCTTGGCCCTAATAATAATATGATGCAAACCAATTGGTTCTTTGAGAAATCCTAGTGAGGATCCATGCTCTATCGTAATTGCATTTATAATATCAGCAGTAAACATTTCATAAAACTATTTTTATAATTTGTAGTTTGAGTTTATGTAACTAACTATATCACTAAAAGTTATTATAAACATACCTTGCTTAGGTAAAATGACTGGTTTGTCAGTAACTTTTAACAACCGTACTTCATTACATACATAGCGTCTACTGTGGTTGATTAACCTCAAATTAATATAGAGTTTTTAGAGAAAGACCTGGAGAAGGAATATAGAAGAATAAATACAGGGTGCAGAGATAAACTGGAAGGAAGTGAGAGCCTTGGCTGCCAACCGAGTACGATGTGGTGTTGTTTCGTGGAGGCCTTATGCTCCGTGCAGGAATGAAAGGAGATAAGTCAAGTAAATCAATATAGAGTTTTTGCCAACTACCCTAAAGAGTCACGATAAAAGTTATCTGTAAAAATAGCTGTGAAAATAAATGGAAACAGCCGAACCTATAAGAAATGCATTTGATTCTACCACATTTGGAAACATCTCTCTTAGAACATACACTATAGGATGATTTAATTTTAAATAAAAAGTACTCCGAATGAACTACATTGATCTACCAAACA
Organism: Nephotettix cincticeps; assembly: GCA_023375725.1. NCBI lineage: Eukaryota > Metazoa > Arthropoda > Insecta > Hemiptera > Cicadellidae > Nephotettix > Nephotettix cincticeps. The sequence continues at coordinate 66,907,650 of CM041788.1, forward strand.
CAATAATGAAACAGCAAATACACATATGTCGATGAATTAAATGTCTTCTCTTTCGATGGCTTGTATGTTTTAAAAACAACTATGGTTGTCAATACATCTGTAGTTTATGTGCTCAGGCTAAGTATGGGTAAACGAGGCCGCCACTTTTCTTTTTTAAGATAAACACATTACACTGTTGAAAGACAGGTGACACCTAACGCATAGTCAGAGACTTAGAACATTGCGACCACCTGGGGTCTCAGGCCGAAACCTACCCGGTCACTCCTCCTGTGACAGAAGCCAAGGACTTAGTAACTTACCTTACGGTCAACCTGGGGTCTCTGGCCGAAGCCTACCCAGGCACTACACCTGAATCAGGTTCCTGACTTTCAACTGTCCTCAGGGACAGCTCGTTCGTAATATATGGTAACAGATGGACTATTTTCACAAAGTATTAACACCTCAAGCCATTAAGGGTGGCAAGTGGTTTTCCGTGGAAATTACGGGAAAGAGAACTTCCAACTTACTTTTTAAATGATAACTAAACTGTGGTCTATATAGATAGACAAAGTACCAGAAAAAAAGACTGCCAACTTACTTTTTAAATAGTAAACAGATCTCTAGTCTATGTGTATGGCAAAAGTATCAGGTTAATGGTGCTGCCACCTTCTTGCTTAAGTAATAAAAATATTCACTCCGGTTGGAGGTTCAGCAGTGGCGGTTACCACCCTGCTATCAGTGCTCGCAGCTTCAATTTACAGGTGCTGATGCCAGCCTACATTATTCTTTGGTCGCTGGCTCAAACGTCCGTCCTTCCGACCGACCTTCCGTCCGTCCGTCCGTCCGAACGTCCGTCAGACCCAACATCCGTCCGACCGACACGTGCGTCCGACATGACCTTCAGACACGGTCCGTCCGTCCGTCCGTCCGTGATCAATCCGTCCGTCCGCGCCCCGTCCGTTCGACCCATCCATCCACCTACGCGACCCTAAACTTTAGATGTATGGTGTATGTGTGGTGTATGTATAGTATTTGTATGCACAGGCAAGGACTTAGTACCTTTCGGTCAACCTGGGGTCTCGGGCCGAAGCCTAGCCAGGCACCCCACCTGAATCATGTTCCTGATTTTTAACTGCCCAGACTTTTTTAAGTAGTAATAATACTATTTAGTCTTCATTTCTTATTTACGTTTACCTATTATAAAATTCTTGTTTTAACAGGAGAAATATTCCAATACCATTCAATAACTTCATATAAAAGATACAAAATCAATCAATTTAGCTGAGTTCATCCGCCCCATTATGTAAATAAGTGAGCACATTACTAGTAAACACTTCAGTATCAAAATAGTACTGTATTTTCAAACAGGGCACAGCTGTTGGTTTAAATTCTGGTGAAAAGAGGTCCAGATTTATGAGTTATGTTAAGTTAAAATCTATAACCCAGTCTTAAAAGAATATGTACTGGAGAAAAAATTTCACTATGGTACCTCTTTATAATATTTCTTGATAAAATAAATAACATATTTTAAATTGTTATTACATATATACTTGGTTTGAAATCATTTTTAAAATCAGTTAGCCACTTAATTAATTTCCACTAAGAATACAAATAAATATCAATATTCTTTTAATAATTAAGTACAGCAGCATAAGTTGCTGCTACTTATGAAGGACCACAGGGATGTAAATATCTGTAGAGAATGTATATGGAGAGTCTCCATGAGAAGCACAGGCAATTCTTTGGTACCCAATAATACAAAAATCCTACAGGATTTTACAAAGCAAATTTACGTGTTAGGTACTCGTAGCAATAAGATATCCCTCTAAGTAAGTATCAGCTCAATCTATCCAGTGATTGAGTCACACAAAAAACTGACAAACTTGCAATTTATATAATATTAGTGGGATTCACTTTGAATTTTTAACTTAGCTGTTTATTTTTCCTTGGTTTTTAATTTAAGTTTGTAATTTCTTAAATTTATTCGGCCTTCTCTACCTAATTCAATAATATTGTACACACGATACGTACACAGACAGTTTAGGTAGCCACTCATGGGATGCTAGGCAGTCATCCGTGGCGTTTGAGGTCTCCGACACTGGTCGAGTCTCCCACACACATCGACCTCCGAGAACGATCCTGAAAAGTAATAAGAAGATAAATCTTTTTGGTGATTTTAGTTACAAGACAAAGTATGTTTATTCAACCAAGTACTTACAAATAAAGAATATCTTCTAATCAAACTAAATATGTTGAAATCATCCATCTAATATATAGTATTAGATGCACAGAATCTTTAGTAAAAACAGTAAAATTGAGCATTTCAGAAAAGAAAAGTCAACATGCTTTTTATGCAGTATGCACCTTTGCTCTTGAAATTCTTAAAAGAATATAGAATTGACTTTTAAACCAAACAGTGATTCATGCGTCAATTGCAATGATAATTATATCCAATATTTAATCGGATATTAGTGACTCTTTTATCAAACTAGAAACGTTGCACTGAAATTTATTATATAAAAATGTAATATATTAAATTTAAAAAGATATATTTTGAAAAATTTAAGATAGGAGAAAAAATGTCTTCAAATCAAAATTAATTTACATTTTATGGCTCTCTGAACGGAAAAAGTACACAAATTTCCTAGGTCTGACAATCAATCTTTCTTTCTTACCTGTCTTCCTTCCTTTTGTTATAGTAACGATAACACAAAGTATTATGATGTAAACATATGCATTTCTCAAGTTGAGTGAACATCATTTAAATTAGTTAGCATGGACAAAATCTTGATCTCGAAGAAAAGTACATTCATCTGGTTAATCTAAAACAAAGTATCGAAGAGTATCAATTCCTTTTAAATAAATATCAAGAAAATTAAATCTATCTTAATAAACAATATATTTTGTAAAGACAAATTTATTTTTCATTTTGTAATATAGATTTCAGATGAATCGTTTCAAAAAGAAGAAGAATTTTTAAGAAATTATTTTTATCTTTAGTATACTCATAAAGAAGCATATGTCATATATGTATCGTCTTAATTTTCTTTATTTTATTAAAATATCAGTATTTATAGGATATTTTCTTGAGTAGTAGTTTGATACTGCAGAACTTCATTATAAGCTAAACAACCAAGCTTTCCCGCTGGTTTGTGCAAAACTTGAAGTTGTCAATCAGTTTTATCAGTACTGTCTATCTTGCTCAGAGTCGGATCACTCTTATATTTGCTTGGTAAGTCCCTCACACAGATCAATAATCTATGCGGGGAGGAAAAGTATCATACGACTAAAAAGACTACCACTCTTTAAGAAAAATAATAAACACATTATTGTGGTCTATGTAGGCGGGTAAAGTATCGAAAAAGTAGCACCTACCCTCTTTTTTCCCAACATTGATCTCAAGTTCAAGGTTTTAATGTTTGTTCAATGGACACATCCATTTGTATGTGTAAGTCATGATTAAAGATTGAACTTTAATTTAAACAATATATATTGCAATAAATGGCAAGGTAACTTGATTTATCAGGAGGGGCAACAATCCACGGAACATGTAGATTGATTCAGGTGTAACTTACAAAAGTGTACTTACTTAAAGTGTTAACTGGTAGCTTACCAACTTTCAAATGGTATTCTTCAAGCCTAAACTTTGAAATGCCAGAGTTAAAAAGTTATCGTAAAATAATTCTTGTTGGGAAAATCCCATGATCTTACATTATTTTAAACCTTGCCTTACCAACAGTTTTCATTCGTTTATGATCATAGTGAGTTCATAAAATGTAATCAGACCTCTTTTCAACATTGCAAAGGTAAACAAATTGTATTTAATAACTACGTAGTTTCAAACTATTTAAAATCTGTACAAACCGACCTCTATTTCACCCATTTAATGAGGATAAGATCTAACCGATGGACAAAGTGAGGACATTTGTGTATCCCAGAGTCTAACCCCACAAAGACCGGCCGTCTACCCCCTCCCCATCACACACATATACACACAAACACACACACAAACACACACCACTCGCATCGGTCGAACGCGACGTCCGTCCGTCCTTCATGAATAGCCGTCCGTCCGCGTTCCGTCCGTCCGAGCTTCCGGTACTTAGCGGAACGTCACGATTGGCGTCCGTCTGTGAGAACTGGCCGTCCATCCGACCCGTCCGTCCGTCCTTCCAGTTCGACCATCCGTCCGTCCGTCTGACCCAGCGACTAAAAATTATATTTTTATTATATTTTTATTATATTTTTTTCATTAGCAAGACTTTAAAATTCAGAATTGCAGTAACAACTGCAATTATAGTTGAAATTGTCTAAGTATTAATCTTCTAATTCGACATCTAAAATTTAGTTAATTAGAAATTAATAACTACTGTATTTTGTTTTTACTTGGTGAAAAATTGAAACATTAAAACACATTATCACTAAAGAAACTGTCTTACACTATAATATACTTATTTTTAATTAATAGAAGTTCAAAAAGGCTGTTTTATAAGATTAGCGGAAGACAAATTTCGCTACTTTTCATTTAAGTTATCAAAAAGAATAATATAGACTGGCAATCTCGAAGCTTAATATCTACATGTATAAATCCTATATAATTATATATTTTAAAGCACATTTGAATTCTTTAAGATCGCTTAAAACATAAACTTAACAGTTTGCACATGGTTTGTTCAAAGTGCTTCTAAGTAATAAGTAAAGTTTCTTTAAGTGCACAATTTACTCTTATTATGAAATCCTATCGATTATCTGGACAGCCTGGTGTATGACAGTGTCGGTGTATGCAATGATCCCGACTTTCATATTCAACTCAATTTATGCTCCTAAGTATAGTTGGGAGGAAAATAACAAGATCCTTCAATTCTTCTTGGTGGGATAGAGGTGTCTTGAAGAAAACTAAAAAGAGAATTTATAACTCTATGGTGCAAAGTGTTGTACTATATGGCTCAGAAGTTTGGGACCTGAAACAAAGGAATGTGGGGAAGTTGTTGGCTACGGAGAAGGATATTCTGAGGAGAAGTTTTAGGAGAACGAGATTGGACAGACTGAGGAACGAGGACATACGAAGGGAACTGGAAGTTGAAGGAGATATAGTAGACCAGCGTTGCGACACTGGCCCGGATCCCGTTGCCAATCAGTTTCTATCGGTACTGTTCACCTAGTTCTGTCAGCTTACCTTATTATGCCTATCTTGGCTTGATATGTACCCAGCATAGGTCTATAGTCTATGTGGGCGGAAAAAGTTAAGTACAGGTAAAAGATGCTGCCACCCGCT